>VXBJ01001767.1:315401-331542 GCA_013400055.1 Nycticryphes semicollaris
CCCCTCCCCCCCCCATTCATTCATTACCAGGAAACTATCTGCACTGGTGTGAATAACGCCTGGTGTTGCAGTACTGGGTTTACAGTAGTTTAGGCCCAGCTAAGCAAATGTGAAAAGAAACCGGTACGAGCCACTTACATTATACTAAGTTTGAAACTTAGGAAACCCCCAGGTAAGTTAAATACGCTGTCAATGGTTTCCCTCATAGCCCAGATGGTGCAGCCTGGGGAACTCCAGTATAGTACCCGTAGAAATACTTAGGGAGTAAACAGAATTATTCGGAGTACTTTCTTCCCTCCCTGCACCAGGCAGGAGCGGAAAAGGGAGTGGGGATTCAGCGGACACTTTTATTGCTCTGCCATTACATAATTGCCTGGTGCCTTTGCCGAGTTCCTCCCGCTTGATCAAACCCATCCTAGGCTGGGAAACCGAGACAGAGAAAAGGTATGTGACTTGCTCAGGGCTACGCAGCAAACCAATGGTGGAGGTGGGAGGAGAAGGTGCAGGTCCTGACAGAGCCTCTGCTGAACCCCTACAAGGCTCCGCATTCCTGCCATTCCTTGCACATACTTTTTAAAACCTGAAATGTTGCTGCATCACAGGCTGACCATCCGACTCCACACACCACCTGCTTCTTAATGATCGCTTCACCATCCAGGGCGCACAAACAGACACTGCAGCTATTTCTTGCCTTTGTTTCAAGATGATTTAAGATTTCTGGAAATCAAGCCCATCACGCCCAGCATATTCACTGACCAGTGATTTTTCTTTTTGGTAGCCTTCCTTAACCACAGGCCTCAATTATGCGTCATCGACTGAGTCTCCTATTCTTTTAAAATTCTGCAGTAGATTCCATTTACTAATACTAACAGGAAATCCCATGAATCTGCCTCATGCCCTTTCACTGACTTCACAAATCCAATTGATACAGATAGAGCCAATTTCTGAAACTGCAGCTGTCCACACTTACAAAGCTCTGACTGTTAGATAAGAAAGTGCCAGCTGGAACAAGAAGTTTCTCCTACTACTAGATGCCACACTCTCAGCCAAGCGGGCAGCTGTCAGCTTGGGTGGCGGCAAAGCTGCATAAATGGGAGACCCTTAGATGCAGTCCCTTATGCTCAGCCTAAAGCAATTGAAAAGTCCCGCAACAGGAAATGTGAGCAAAGCTCAGTCCCAGAAGGTGGCAATTGCACTTGTCTCTGAGTTTCCAGTTCCCTCTACATAACATGGCATCCCTTATGGACCACAGGAGCTGGAGCCTGAGTTAGGTTCTGTACTTGGGCCAAAAAAGCTATGTTTGGCCCCTCTTTTGATCTGAGAAAGGCCATGGTCTCAGCTTCACCGAAAGAGAAGGCCTCTTCAAATCTGAGCAGAGCTTGGCACTTCACAAAGTTAACGCATGGTTTTATGATGATTTTCACTGCTGGTTTTCCATCTTGCATGAGTTTTAACCTGCATATTATTACTGATCCCAAGATGTTTTAATAAACGGATCCTAGGAATGATACCGGGAAGGGAGGGAATGGGCACAGTGGTTGGCTCCACTACCCTCAACCCAACTGAGTCAAAGGGAAATCATGGATTTTCTCCCATTGTGTGGAGTCAGCAAAATATAGTTCGGCCCAGCCCAGCCTCCTCATGCCAGGAGACAGTGAAGGAAAGCCAAGCTCTGCCTTCCTCCAGGGTCTCCTGAGCCAGGGTATTGAGGCATCACCCCCACCTTGAGGTTGTATGTAATTTCAGAATATAAATGGATATGCATTTACACCTGATACTAATAGCACTGTGTGCTATATTTGGAAAGTGGATTTCAAAGGAGAGAAACAGGCATTTACTTTCAG
Organism: Nycticryphes semicollaris; assembly: GCA_013400055.1. NCBI lineage: Eukaryota > Metazoa > Chordata > Aves > Charadriiformes > Rostratulidae > Nycticryphes > Nycticryphes semicollaris. Next base: position 317,246 of record VXBJ01001767.1, read on the forward strand.
AGTGTGGGCCTAGTCCTCTGTCCTCCACCATTACTCCATGAAGTGGCTCTGTTGTGTGCAACCAAGTCTTTCTGCATGCTATGCCTGTTGGCCGTGCTGCAGAGTATTGGGAAAACAGTTATCAATCCTTCATGGAACCCAACTTCACCTACCTTTGGTCCAATATGTGAATGAGCATAATAAGTACGAAAAACACGTGTCATTGATGATACGCAACAGATTCCATCAGCAGCTTCCTAGTGGATTCCTGTCTTAAAACCAATGGCACATCATGACTCACTACTCTTGACTCTTTGTTGGGGGAAAGAAGCAGGACTCAGCTGGTTGGAGGCACCATGGTGAGGTGAAGCACAGAGGACCTATTTCCCCAGACAGATAATGTTGCTCTGCTTTTTCCCACTGCTCCCCTTCGGCAAATAGGAAAAAACATGACAGTGAAAGAGGGTCTCCAGCTCTTTAAATGAACTCTCCATAGAGCCACTCAAAACAACTCCAGAACCTCATTTGTCTGGAACTCCCTTCTTACATTGAAAATATCTATTTTTTTTGATTTATATGTGAGGTTATCAAATATCATTTGATTCAAAAGACATAAGAAATATTGACAAGTGTTTTACAGGACTGTACATCTTCAGTGAAACTTTAAAAGTTACAAACAACTCTTTATTTCTTCCCTAAGTAACACAGCTGTTCCTGGGAAAATGTTTATGTGTTCATCCATTCAGTTTTGCAGTTTTCCTATTTCTGAATCCTTCATCTGCTTTTCTGGAGATATCTCAGTGCCAATCTTTTTCCTCCCTCATTCCCTCAGCAACCACTGAGGAAGAATTTTTTAAAAGGTTTGTGATCCTTACCCTTTACATACAGACTTTCCCGAAATTTTTAATCTTTTTAACCTTTCCAAAAGCATCTCTTCTACTTGGTAAATGGCATCAGCTGAATACTTTTACGAAAATGAACAGAAACTTTTCAGTGATCTGAAGATAAGTTGGGAAGAACATTAAACCAGTAGTGTTCAATGAAAATAATGATTTGATCTACTCTAACAGATAGACAGGCAGATGTGTAAGTAGGTTTCAGAGATCTTAAGACATTAAGAAGAATGGGCAGCCCATACATCTCATTCTAATGCCCAGAATTCATGGAAGCAGTGAAAAATCCATAAATATATCTATTTAAAAAATAGCTCTCCTTTTAAGTGAAGATCTTTTTTTTGTTTTTAAAAAGTGAAATACTGCATAAACACATTTGTGAAGATACTTTGGCACCCGTAATTATATATTGGTTTTGCTCTTTATCCTCACACTTTTCTTTACTTTGATTTCCTGAATCGGAAAAGGGTCGTCGGAAAAAAGCTAACAGAAAAATAAACAAATAAATGAAGAAATAGAAATTAAAGCCCCAGACATTAAATACAACACTCAGGGTTTTTCTTTTAATGGAAACTTTCTATATGGATCCATGCAAGTTACGTGTATGGAAAGTAGACTGTGGCTTTGTGGGCTTCTTAATATAAATATCCCTGACATAAAAATTACTATTCTAGAAGGCTTTGTGGAAGGATCGGAAAAAAGCTCCTTGTACGCAGACCTATGTAAACTGTTTAATAACTAGGGAGAGAGATTTGGGATAGAAGCTCACTTCCCCAACCCCCACCTTTGCAGACTTCTGTCTCGTTTTGTAAAACCGATTTGCTGTGTTGTTTCAGAGGGGGCAGCTGAGCAATCCGTTTCACTGCCTCCTTTTCCCATGGAACAAATCCCCCCCAGCCCTCCTGCTGCATCCTGACAGAGATTGCAGGCCTTTCTTCGCTGAATTCTTTCAATAATGCTGTAATTGCAACATTAGGAGAAACAATTAGGACTAAAGGGAGCTGCTTCTGTATGACAGATCTGCTTAATAACTTAATTAAATAAACAGAAATATAAGTATAATGTAAATATTTCCTTTCTTTAATTCATAGACATCCAGAGAGAAAGAGAGAATGTTGCTGAAATGATATAAAATTATTGAAACCCTTTTCAGTTTCTCCACACTTAAAAACCATTTCACTGTATTCCCACGCCTACCCACTTGTGATATCCCACTTTTAAGATTTCAGAACCATCTATCAGACAGAGAAAAATGCATCCTTGGAAATGAATACCCCAGATAGTAAAAAGTGTTTATAATTGAAAAGGAACCATGAGGAGTAAATTGCTGTGTAATTTATAACTGCAGATTTCCTTCCTCAAATTATTTTCATTCAGCAGTTTTCTCTGAGAACTTTTACAGTTTCAAATGTTTCTGAAAAAATATAAGAAGCGTGTGGATCATATTGTCTTTTGGCACATACACAGCCACTCAGAGACGATGACCCTACCTTATGGCTTTACATTGAATGAAATCTAATGGCTTCAATATTTTTACTCATGATTTACATCAATTCAGCTGAGACCAGGATTAAAACTTACCATCAAAAGATTATTCCCTCTCTGGTGTCACTGGGGAATTTTTTTTGGCTTCACCACAATAAAATTCTAAAAACAACCTGTTACTCTCAGTTATTCAGAAAGAATAATAAAAATCTAATCAGTGACAGTGATATAATCCCGAAAGAACAGCACGTGTGATACCACCTCAGGCTAAGCATTATGAAAAAACTCTCTAAACTAGTTAAAGTAATAATAAAAAATTTCCTTTAAACTAGGAATAAAACTACTGCTAGCTGGGTTTGACTCCTGATTACAGTGATTTTAGATTTACTCTTTTTCTGTCAAAATTGCTAAGTGAAAACCAGATCGTAAATGAACAAACTCTCCTAATGCTGACTCCTGCCTAATGCAGACTCAAGTTTCTTGGGGAGCCGCCAAGCAGAAGCATCCAAGAGCTTGTGGACCTAAGCAAGATACTCAAAAATTCCCAGGGAATGAAAGAAACAGCAAGTTACAGTTGCAATAATTATGGCCAAACCAGATTTTTTGGCAATGTCTTCCTTCATTTCACAATTTAGACTAATTTTTGCCATTTGTCAGTCTCCATCCCACTCTTTTTCATCTATGCATATGAATTTATATGCCACAAAACGTGCAGTCATTTTCTGTCTGATGTCTTGTGTGACTGCCCTAGACCCACGTTTGTCCTGGTGACCTCCTACATCAACTCAACACCCATGCTAGAATACGCTGTGCCAGCAAACGGTTATGCCATTAACTGCGTTTCTCGGCTGCAAAATGCAAGACACAGGTGTGCATTGTGTGTTTAGGAAGAAGCACAGAAGGTGACTTCATGTCATACTTCGGAAGGAGGATGTAAAAGAGTTCAAGCAGCTAACGCCGATAGAGGGAAGAAGGACAAGCTCTGCTCCATGAAAGGAAGGAAGATCATAGGTTACTGCTGAAATTCACATGACCTATTTGATAAAGCTGCAGCAACCACATTCCTCTAACAGCAGTGAGCACACAGAGAACACATGGGAGAGAGCTCTCAGCTGGCAAATGCTCCAGTGACAGCTCCCCCTCGCTGTTTCCCGAAGAGGCCCTCTTGTCCCTTGGTCACACAGCCTGTCAGCTTTCACACGGCAAAAAACCTTTCTCTTTAGGACCAGCTCATAGCATGCCCTTGTTTACCCTTACTACTGTTACAGTCACATAGTGCCCAAATGTGCCATTCAGAGCCTCAGCACTCAGATGCCAACTGCTGTACAAACCCACCAGGACTCATGACCTGTACAAGGAGAAATCTGCCTTCTTGCTTCTCCTGGATTTCCATATGGAGGGACCTTAGCTGAGGTCCGGAGGGCTCTACCCGAGCTGCAGGTTCAGGGGTTAATTGCTGATTACAGACACAGCAAAAGGGGAGATGGAAGAAAAGAAACAAAACTGATTGAACCCAGTGTTGATACAGACTGGTAGGATTCATAACTTTATGGTTGCAAATTGGTTTTAGATCAAAAGAAAAAAAACACACCTTCACAGGAAACATGCTTATTCACAAGTCCCTGTTCCTTTAACATTCATCTCCTTGTATTCAGAAAAAGTGACCCTGGGCTTACTGCCATTGCTGCTTGCATCTTCCCCCCTCTTCAGACCTATTCTTGTTTCTACTTAATGCTCTTAATTCCTTAAAAATAAAAGTTTATATTTATCTATATAGTTATACACGCATATTCCACTCAGTTTCCTCAGGATATGACTCTTCCATGCTGCATAAACTTCCTTCCCTGGACTTCTCTAGCTCTATCACTCTTTCTGCTACTGTCCAGGGTGCAGCTGTCAGGGGCAGGAAGCCTCAGACTCTCCTGCTCGTAACACAGATAGATCAAGGTCAGGAAAAGGGTAGCCAGGACCTGCTGCCTCCCACCACCTCAAACGTTTTGCATCAAAACAAACAAGTCCCCCAAATAGCCCAGAGAGCTTTCAAAGGCAGAAACTAATTGAGCAGTTGCTGTAGTAATGTACGACCCATCTCTGGAAAGAACATCAAGTTATGGCTCTCCCAGAGCTGTCAGACAGCTGAGTAATGGGCAGAGGAAACTCAGGTGACCACCCCTAACATATAAAAACTGCAGTGGGTAATCATGGTGATGAAGTTTTTTTATATAGGGAGTCTTCATGGGATAAAATGGATACGTCTGAATATTGCAGTTGCTATATTATTTCAAACATTAAAAATGAGATTAGATAAGAAGAAGCTTATCTACCTTATATACACAACCTGTTCAGCACTCCTAATTTCCAAAGACTTGCAGATATATGCTTAGATTAGAAACTGTTTTCTTTTTTTTTCCTTAATCAATTTTTCTTTAACTTGGAATAGAGGACTAGAGAATAAATATAACAATTGAATATAACCAGCATAGAAAACTTAGAGAAGATGATATTACTTGTGGTCTCATTCATTCTGTCAACATATTATACACAGGAGGAAAAAAAAAAAACCTATAAAAAATATTTCACAGTTTTTAGTGTTTTTCCTCAAGTTACCACAGGTTGATTTTTGGACACTTCTAATAATAAGATGAGGAGAAACCGATGCTGAGACGCTATCTGAAAGAAGGAAATTTTATGAGCAGATTTGAAGAGAAAGGGTAAAGTAACTGTGCTGACTGCAGGGGGACTGAGGCATGGAGAGCTGCATGAAATTCAAAAGAATCATCTTAAATCTAAGAGTTCATCAAAATGTCTCACTTAAATGAATCATCATGGTTTCTGAAGAGTGAAAAATTGCTGTTCAGTAGAACCGTGTTTCAACTGTGAAAAGGTGAACTGGAACCGAAATGAACTTTCCCACGCTAAAGAAAATGCTTACATCCTGCCTGGCCAGTTTGAGAGACAGAAGTCGACTACAATGTTTGGGTGGAGAACCAAAATTCATCAGTCAGGGGTTCTCTAATCCAAGGCCTTCCTTGAAACCCATTTCTGTAAATGTGTGTTTATGCTCACATGGCAAAACTATGTCAATAAGCGTTACCAAAGACAGATTCTGCAAGGTTTCAGTCGCAATCAATGGGCACTAGAAATTTAGCACCTTGCAGGATTTGAGCCACCCTGAGCAAACACCACTGAGAAATTAGAGAACAAAATCTGTAATTTCTGTCAAACTATAATTAGCTGCATCTCTTTTTGTAATCTCAAAACCCTTAAAAAGCATGCCATCTTGTCATTGGAGCAACAGGATAATTATTATAGCACAAAACTGTTAAAAATAAAAATGTCCTCTGTTTCCCTTTGATGTTGAAAGAGAAATAATTAATTCAAAGACATGCAAAAATTAGTGTAATTTAAAATACCAAACAAATGTAGCCTAGTCTTGTCAGATACAGTGTGCCTTTTATAAGACATTTCCTAGCTTGCCCAACCACAATGGAGCCCCCACAGCTTTTTCAGATCTACTCTCCAGGGTAGTTAGATTATCCTAGAGTACAGCAGAATAATTAAACCACACCAACTAAAATGGATGTGACTTAAAGGGCTCTTTTCTAAAGCATTGCTCTCTATCAACTGAGTCACTCCAAGCCACGAAGAACATAAAAGTAACATTGCATGTCAAAAAACAGAGGGAAAGAACTTCAGGATGGGATTGTATCTTGAAGATCATTCCACTGCCAAAACCCTTCTGAATAGAACAAATGTGTGTTTTCCCTTTGGACATAAGGTCAGACACACAATTACGAGACTGTTGCCCTGTAATTAGCAGAAGTCTCCAGCAAACTAACTCACTCTTTAAAACTACATCAGCCCACTGAACTCGAACCTCTTCAGCAGTGTCACCATGGGTCAACACCAGCCATTTGATTGCCCAGTGGCTGCACCAGACTTTCCCCTTCAGCCCTTGTGGATACTCATCTCATAAAAGCTAGTGCAATTTATAATTTGTAGTAAGTGTATGATTGGCATAACTAGAACCAAGTTCTTAAAATGGGACCCATTCTTTCCTAGCACATCGCACATTCAGCAAGAAACAACATCACAAGTCTTCTATTTCCATTTGTAGTCTGAGTTACAACTCCAGTGTTTGCTTTCTGACAATGTCCTGTTAATTATCTCTTGGATCCTGATTTGCTGTTATGCTAATCTATTTCTCACCCTGTGTGCCGGTCTATAAATGAAAGTTTAGCCTAGATTTGGTCTGAGTTTCAGAAGGCAGGGTTGGAGAGTTTCTATTAATTGGATGTTTGGCACAAAAAACTGGCAGACAAGCATTTTTGACTCCCACTACTCAAAGACTTGAGTTCTTCTTTGATGCTTGGTGGCCTTCCTGGTTACTTTCCAATATTACATAAAGGTCTGATATTTGTGTTACTTTTATTTATTTTTTTTTTAATTCTTCTTTCTTATAAACCTAAGTTTCTTAATCTTAATAACAAGCTGGTTTGTTTTCAAAGCTGCATTTATAATCCCCGATATAAACACCCACAGATTACGTACTACATTGGAATTTCAGTGCAATTTACTGGTGTATAAGTGCTTGCATAATTGTCGCTTCCTAGTATTTTGTTCTTTTAAAAGCTTATTGAACTAATATTCATAATATTTCTCCACCATTCCAAAAATATATAATGTTGTCACATTTACAACAAACTGCCTTGAAAGCCCTGAACTTTAATGTTAATGGTTCTTTTTTTAATTTCTATTTGGAATGCCATTCTATCTCTACCACATAACTTTAAAGAGGCATCAGAGCTACAAATTTTGTTTTAGGATTACAGAAACTAATCACCTGCTAATTCTGTGAGTTAAGAGTAAAAAAGATATAAATTAGATCAGGATCTCTACCACTCATTTTTTTGTCAGATAAATATTCACATCTGACACAGAAAGCTTTCAATCTTACAAGTATAAATGTTTCTGAGCAAAAAAAGTGCAATTTATTTTCCTAAAATAAATACATTTTCTGAGCAAAACAAGTGCAATCTATTTTCCTAAAATAAAATACAGAAACACAACTGAACTTGAGAGCTCCACCTTTAGTTATGGAAGGTACTAGTGCACCATCAGTATGACTGCAGTGTATATGGACCACAAAGATGTTATATAGTGATGTCTGGTTCTATCGATCTTAATCCATACCATGTTATGACATTATATACCCCTTTCCAGTACTCATTGGAAATGCACAGCTGCCCTCGTGCTGGTTGAGCACTCATATTATCACAGACTCACAGAGTTCTTATGGAAAGTACCTCTGAGATGACCAAGTCCAACCACACACAAACCCACAACCCGCACCCTACAATCGCCCACTAGAGCACACCCATGTTATTATGTTATTTGGATTACCAAGACATGGAATCTCCAGCTGAAGTACCAATGGATTTTTAGTTTTATTTTCCACTGAAAACACCTTGATTAACTGATCAAATAATTAGTCCTCTGTGAGGAGATGACATGCTTCATATGTGTATGACATTGGATAAAAATATCCCTTGCTCAAACAGTGTACAAGGTCTAAGAGCTGTTGAGCACTTACTTGGCTGATCTTTCCAAAAGAAGTGCAGTGACAAAACGAGCATTGATTCTGGGGTTGTGTTTTTTTTTGTCAGCTGTGTATTTTCTTCTCATAATGCAGCCACACTGCTCGTGCTCAGTTGCATGGATTCTAGCCTGTCTTTCAAGCCAGCGGTGTCTTTAGATCATGTCACAAGTTTCCTACGTAATCTTGGAGAAATCTCTTGACCTTTCCTCCGTTTGGTTGTACAGCTAAGTTAACACTCAGTAGACAACTTATCCACTCAGGGGTGAGATGAAGCTTAATTAACTGATACTCATTGAGGTTTCTAAGGTCTGTTGATAGGGAGGATCATGTTTGGTATTAGAAAAACTGTCATCCTTTAACCACCTTAATTTTGACAGGCACAAAACTAAAATGGGGAGGAAGAAGCTGTCCCATAAAAGTTTCCTTTTTTTTCAGTTTAGGCCTGCAGGTGGGACTTAGTAATTAGCTCGTTGACCAAGGCCATCCATGCACCATTAACTGCAGTGGAGGCTCCTCATTTGAGAACAGCCATTGCTATTGATTCTAAGGATCATCTGATTCCCTCTAGAAGGCCCCTCCACTATTTCATAATTAAATTTTCCAGGCCTCACTAAATAGGACAACATGACTAGAATGAAGGTAATACACAGCATATGTATTGTGAAAGCATAAAATAACAGCAGAGTTCCCTCTAACAGATAGCCATGAATAAAGGACATTAATCACATTAAACATCAATTTGCTGTTACAACGTTTTTGTTTGAGGAACTTTCAAGTTCATGTCTCTGGTTAACACATATTTGACTACTTTATTAATCTGATATTCATTATAGTAGGCAATCAGTCTTATTGTATTTATGGTCACTCAGGCTACACCTAGAGTTGCACACTAAACAGTACCAGTGTTCCTTCCTTGGCTTTTCATCAACTAGCTCTCTAAAATAGGGGAGTTGCCTACTAGGAACAGCTCATGGCTCTTTCTACCTCTCTGGCTTAGGAATTGTCTGGAACACAAGTTGGCCCAAGCCACAACAACATTCATCATGGGCCATTCCAACAACATAACACCACAGGAAAACAGGAATATTGCCCTGTTTTGTGCTATTTTCTAGTCAACATAAGCTCTGCGACACTCCCGCCCCTTTAGAAAATGCATATCTGCATTCCCCCAAATTGTCCTATTAAAGATACACAGTAAAAATGCCATTAGCAAAAATTGCTTGTATTAACTTTTTCAAGCGTATGTGCATTAGTGTTGAAGTCAGAGGAGTGCTTTGAAGGAACCTCCTTCAAATGTCCTCAGTTGCCACATTTCAAATGCCATCACATGTCAGATTAGGAGCAGGGACTCACTTCCTTTCAGGTAAAACAGAACTGGAAGGGCACTAGTGCTCTCCAATAAACAGTAGATGTTCAGCCCAGAAAACTGGTCCTGCCCATGGCCAATCCGAAGTCAAATGCCTGCAATGTGGACAGCTTGATCCTCAGCACCAGTCATTTTGCTCTGTAGGCCTGCTCCTGTCACGTTGCACTTCAGCCAACATAAACATAGCCTTGGAATCATAGAATCGTTTGGGCTGGAAGGGGCCTTTTAAGGTCACATAGTCCAACTTCCCTGCAATGAGAAGGGACATCTTCAACTAGATTAGGTCGCTCAGAGCCTCATCCAACCTGACCTTGAACATTCCTAGGAGTGGGGCATCTACCACTTCTCTGGCCAACCTGGGCCAGTGTTTAACCACCCTCATTGTAAAAAATTTCTTCCTTATATCTAGTCTTAATCTACACTCTTTAGTTTAAAACCATTATCCTCTCTCCTATTGTAAAACTGAAAAGTCTGTCCCCATCTTTTTTATAAGCTCCCTTTAAGTACTGAAAGGCAGCAATAAGGTCTCTCTTTGTGGGTCTTCTGTGCTAAAGCCTGTTACTAATTGCTCTCGGCCCGTGGACTGGTGTCAACCCAGTGAGAACACTAACTGCACAGATAAGCAGATCAGACTCTGAGAACTGGAAGCCACTTCAGGGAAGTGAAGGACCACTTTGAATGAAGCCTCTAGTGCCCTCTAGTTTGACTCCCTCTTCAGAGCGGACTAGGTTCAATTCCTCTGTTGCCGCATCTGGTTCCACACTGGAGTAAAAGGTTAATGCTGGTCTTCGGTATCACTTCTCCTACACATGAATGAGTTCCACTGTTATCAGAAACAACTGCCACCCAAGCTACAAACTCTGCATTTGGCTGATTATAACTTCCTCCTGCATTTTGTCTTGCAAAGTAAAAAAGATGACTTGCAAACAGTCATTCACAAATAAGCTCAGGAGTGGACCCTATCGATACCCATAATAAATGTAGATAGTGTTACCTATTATATTCCATATAATGGCCAGTCTTTCACAGGGGAGTTGCAAGTATGCTCGAGGCTTCTGAGTTTATATGTCTTAAATTGACTTTAGATTTCTTTGCTTTCTATAGTACATATTTTCAGAAATTTTGGATCTGATTCAGCTTGTTTCGCTGAACAAAACAGTTTCACTGCTCTAAGCCCAGAGGAACACAGTGGTGAATCAGGCCCTTTATTTGACTCCAATGGCTTACTATCAGGCCTACTGCAAACTACCTATTGAAAGCATGACAGCAAGCACTATGCACTGTAGTAAGCATTTGGAGTATCATGCTCTAAGTATAGGCCATATGAAGAGGTCTTTTGTTCAGGAAAGCAAACTGTACACTGTTTAGTAAGCCACACTCCAAATATAGTATCGATAAAGCACGGCTAAAATCAACTATTGCCTCAACAGGCATTCACAGATTTTGTCTGAATTAAGCACGCTTGAATCTCTGGGCTACAATGCATCCACTCAGTTCTTTCACAGACAGTTCATGCAGGAATAGAGTAGCCTGGGACTGGGTATCGGGCAATGCACAAGAACTTGAGTCTCCAAGTGGGGAAGAAAAAAATTAGGAAAAACCAAAATAAAAATAAACCATATGGAATCCACACTCAGATGCCTTTAAAACAACCACAAACATTCTTGCTGCCTCAAGCTGCAAATGTCGTGAAACAATTACTGGGCTGGGGGACTTCAAAGGTTCACTGAGAGCAGCAGTTTTATTTTTCAATCAAACACAGGAATAGGGCTTTTTTTTCCCTCCCTCCCTCTCGCTCTCTCCTCTTTTTTTTTTTTCTTGAATGAAACAGCGCCCAGGCTTCCTGATTTCAAAAACCCTGTTCCGCTTCGCTTGACCACTCCATAACCTTAAGAGAAGCTCAAAAACTTCAAAACGAAACTGTGAGTCACATGGAATGAAAAAAGACATTCTTATATTTCATTAAGGTTGAAAACTGCTGCATTCCTTGTATGTAAAATTTACATGAATGAGCTTTAAGAGCTTGCAGCTGAATACTGGGTAAAGTTCAAACTTCCATAAACTCCTATTTACTTAATCATTGATTCTAGAAGGTGACTGACAGTTATTTGTGGGGGTTTTGCAGATTCATACTGCACCATGCACAGGAACAACTGGACTCCTTGCCACTGGCTAGCCTATTTAAACTTTTTCCCCTCTTATTATTTTTTTTTTTGAGGGGTATCTATGCACTTTTATTTCATGCTTTCATTTCAAAAAGGCAACAGTTTTACCTCATTTTCCTTGCAAGAGCTTTTGGCAGTGGCACTCACCTAGAGTGCTGGCTGGCACTGGTGGAAGTAACTGTGCTTAACACCGTGTTTTCTGAAGGCTGAAAACACAGGGCATGTTTGGCAAAGCAGATGTACATCCAGCTGTCCAAATTCTGCGGTGTGGAAGGAGTACACCTCCCCGCCACCGGGAGAAGCCAGGCTGCTCCTGGAGGCTGGATCGCAAAGGGTTAAGTTGGCACTGACCCCTTTGTACAGAGTCATGCACACAAAAATCATGCAGAAATAACATGCTGCCCCCTTTGAAGAGAACTGAGTCAGATTGTTAAAAATGAAACTGACTCATTGTAGAAACAGTGGTCACTGGAATGGCATCTCCACAACTGCTGCGGTAAGAGAGGAAGCTGCCTGACCGCAACTGCCTTTGTGCTTATTCTAGCTGTTTAAGTTCTAAAAACCACAAAACCCCATTTGAAATTCCACTGTATAGCAAGGTTTGTGTAATGAGGTTACAATTCATAATAGGATCATTGAAAACTGAAACAAGCGGCATTAATATGTGGACTGCCTGCAACGAGCTAGCAGCAGCGTGATGATGTCATTTTTAATTAAAAGTCTGTCCCTGTTTGATACGCTAAAAAAGAGTGCAAATCAGGGAATACGCGCTGTCCCATCCATAGGGAAAGACTGTCAAGGAGCATAGTGGTATCACAGAGCACCCTGCGAGCCATATGGCATGGCTTTAATGGAACTAATTCCCACGTACTCTGCTTGTGTCACGCGTATCAGGATTCTGCTCCCACACTGAAAAGACATTAGTCAGAAACAGGGGGAGGGGAGGCTCAGTGATAACCAGCATCGCGTCCTTTATCACGTGGCATAACGTAAATGAGATGGCAGCAGTGCTGAGGTCAAGTGGAAATAGGCTGCAAGCTCATGCAAGAGGACAGATCTGTCCTATCGTGTAAGTCGGCGTAACTCCTTGGACTACACCAATTTACAGCAAAGCAAGTCTAAGCCTTTTTAGAAGGTGTGATTAACCAAAATGGCTGATAATTGTACATCTATTTACTCATCCAGTATTGCATTTTCACCCAAGACTGGCATGGAAAACATCCACAAAAAGTTTACCTTAAATGTTAAGATCAGATGTTGCCAAGTACTCAGCACTGTTGGTTGCCTTTCAACCTCGTGCTTTCCTTAAGGCAATTAAGACCAACTCTAGACTTCAGTAGAAAGAGGACACGTTCCTGTGAGTGTCAGTGGCTGCTGAACACTCTGCTGCACCTCAGAAAGATCGGGCACTACGGCCCCAGTCAGCTTGTTGTTAGTTTTCTGAAACGCCTTTTTGACTAGAGAGAGATTCATCTCACCCAGCTAGATAAGACTGATAGGATGTTAGTAGTAACGAAGTATGTCACAACTTGGGTGAAACAATGAAAGAAAGATGACCAGGAAAAAGTTTACGCTTTAATTGACTCCCGTTTCCATGTCCTACAAATATTTCAGAGCTAACTTTGCCAGTTATTTAGGATTTTATTTTTGGATTTTCCACCCTAAATTACTGGGTTTGGGTCCAAGTCATGAAGACTATTACATGAGCAATCCTTATGCCAAGCTGGTCTGCAGACCTGCTTTAAACCAATAAGATTTATGCTTCCTTTATAACATTTCAGTGTAAAGTTCGATGCAAGGGTATATGTGGATCTCTGAAAAACATTAGGAGTTGATCATGATCAAAAAACGAACTTGGGAATCATTAGCATAAGGTTTTGACAGTAGGTCTTAGTTATATAGAATCCTGCCCTCATTTAGATATATATTGCTATTAACATGAGGAATGTGAAGCTGGGACCTTCATTTAGACTAGCAGTTTTATGTCATCTGATACTTTAACACACACACCCCAACAGTTCTTCACGAAAGGAGAGAATAGAGAAGTCTAGATCCCATCCCAGGTATCTGCAGGCCGGCAAAAATCTTCCTCACTACCTTTTAAAAAGTGGAAACTTTTCCAAAAGGTTTCAGCTTTAGCCTAATCGGGAAACGCTCAGGTGCTTTAGTGCTGAGCCCCTGGAACAGTCCCACTCTCCAAGCACAGGATTCTTTTTTGCGAGGCAGAAGCAAACAGGACACATCTCTCCACTCAGTCATCTAGTCCTTTAAAACCCCATGCCTGGGAGCATGTGGCTGCAAGCACACACACATGTATGGAAGGGAGAGAGTGTGTATAACCAACTTTCGAAGTCAGTGGGAGGGAAGGATTACCATAGGATTGGACTGCACATGTTTAATTTTCACAGAGACTTAGAATGAAATATGCAACATCAGACCTGAGATGCCAGTGTTCGAATTCTTATTGACCCCAATCACTTTAAGCCTATTGAATGCTGTACTCTATATATAACGTTTCAATACACACTCATAGAATGTTCCTTGTTGATACTGAATGCAATAAGTTTTTGGAAGAAATAGTGCTTCCTTCTTGAACCATGATGAGCAAGCCCAAGGTCAGACAAATCAAGTGCGGCAGAACAGGTTGCGGTGTAAAGGCTCAGAGGGTGACACAGAATTTGTTTTTCAGCTCAAGAAACGTGGCTATTTGTCAGGGAATACAAAAGAGCCTATCATCTTATGCTAATGATTGACATAATTCCATATATACTGTGAAGCCAAAATTTACCAGCTAAAAAAAAAAAAAAAAA
>VXBJ01001767.1:331568-349900 GCA_013400055.1 Nycticryphes semicollaris
AAAAAAGATTATCTATCCTATGAAAAACAGATCATTATTCCTACAAACTTTATCCACTGAATTACAGCCAGATAAACAATAAAGAAGAGCTTTCAAATTTGTTCTCCTGTATGGAAAAAAGAAATTGGTTGGAAAATTAAATGTAAAGCTGCTCTCAGTGAATGTTAACCTATAAATAAAACACTGAAGATCCTTAACATCAGTATAAATTTTCCCACCCCTGTTCAATCTCGCCTTACCTTGAAGGCATATTAAGAAATGAAACTGCCAGGATGTTTCTGCACGATACCCTTTTTTGTCTGTTTCACAGCTAGAAAGTGAAAAGCTCAGCAGGTTAAATACCAGCAGAGTAAAGTATTTTATTCAGATATCAGTTGCAAAGATCGGGGGAGGAGGGGGAACGCAGTGAGGCCTTTCAGCCTACAGTGCCATGGGAGAAGAAAAACGAGACAGCAGAAGTGTGTGGTAACACAAAAAGAATGTTATCTCAGCGGAGGGGAAAATACTTTCAAATGCATAATTGCAAACACATACCCTCAGCAGCTAACCCAGGGTCCTCTCAGACTGCAAAGCTAAGAGTTTGGAAAGTGGCCAAAGTATCAGTTTTATTTGAGAGATCAAAGTGATGAAAGAGAGGGAAAGAATAGCATCAAATATGATTGATAAAAAGTATTGCTTTCTTTGATTGGTTTCTGCTCCCCCTCCCTTTTCCACCTCATTCTTCTCCCAAGTTCACCAAGAAGAATGTCGGATCTGCGGTACATCTAGCAACACATGCTTGCATGAGATGTGCCTATAGGAAAACACCTGCTTACCGCACATACCTGCTTCAACTCATTATGGACACGAGATTCCTACTCGCTGCAGGTAACTGCTCTTAGCTATAGTACAATTATTTGTCACGCTCCACAGCTTGCACATACAGGTAATTGTTTCACGTTATGATATGCGGTTGCTTTGCACCATCTTCCTCACGCTGCTGAGCACCTACATGATTATCCCCCGTGGATTTACTGGGACTCTGACCTGTGCGAGTTGGTGCTTTCATTACTTCTGGTCTGTAATTATCCTCTAGCCTCTCTTTATTGTGCACACCATCTTTATATAAATTTATGGAGGAAGATTAAAGGTTTATGATGGTAACACAGTTAGGTTTATGGTTCCTTTCACACAGTTAAGAGTATGTTACCTTAAGCATGGACAACCAGGATGAAGGTCTTAGAAATGAAGTACTCTTTCACATGTGATGCATTCAAACCATTACTAAATGCTCACAGGAATCCTAGCTGGTGGGCAAGCAAAAGGCTGTGCTCAGGCCCATGTATTTAACAATACTCTACAGGCCAGGACCTGTAAACGATGCGGATAATCACTTTAGATGTGCATACATGTTGCAAAATCAATTCTTTGCATCAGGACTTTGCAGGCTGTAGAGATGACATTTACTAGAACCACTTACATGAGCAACAGTTTATTACAGAATAAAAGACAGATCACGCCACAGGAATTTGGAGAAAGAAGCCTGTGGAGATTACTGGTGAGTAATGAAATGGGAGGGAAAAAATTGAAAAAGGTATTGGTTCCAAGGCAATACTAAGAAAAAGAGAAATTTTATAGAGAAGGGACAAGGCAGCTGCAAGCCACGACAGGCACCAGAGGGAGGGTAGAAAGAGGAGAGGGAGACCACAGCAAAAGAGAAAGCAAGGAAATAGATCTGAGAAGATCTGAAAAGTAACTGGAAATGACCATAACTAGACAGAGATATTGTAGGTGTTTCTCTGATAAAAATGGGCAAAAAAAAACCTAAAAAACCCCACAATTTTCAATAGGGAGACACAGCCACAATAAAGAAATTACCCATTGAAGTAGACCAGGAAGATACAAGAGACCAGGTAGGATATGAGCAGGTAATAAATATTTTAACAACAAGGAGAGCACTTTTTTTTTTCAAGGAAGGAAATATGATCCACAACAGCAACTCCCTTATGGATTTGATAAACTCAGTCTTAACAAGATGTGGTTGTGAGCCTGGTTCATTAATCATTCAGCCATCTAGCTAATCCTGCAGCCAATACCTCAGAGTTTGCAATAATCAGGCGCTATCTTGGCAAGCCTGAAGCACCGGGCAAACAGCAGATCAGGGGGTGCCGGATGGATACATCACACTATATAACTCTGCAAGGAAAATGGGAGACAGAGGCATAAGGGCATGTAAGATGATTAGAGTCACAAGATAAAGCTGGAGCTTTTGGAAGAGGAAAATACTACAAGGAGAGTGAAGAATAGGACATGGATGGGCAGGTAGGGAAGCTGTAAGTACAGGGTAATGTATTTGTGGTTAGGAAAGATGCAGAAGGCTGAGATAAAATGGAAGGGGTAGGAAGATCATGAAGGAGAAGGATGAAAGAAAGTTTAAAAATAGCTCCAGTAATAGCTTGTGTCATTGTTGCAACTTCTAATTTTTTTTTTATTATTATTATTTTAATACCTTTTTAAAACTACATATCACCACTGCAGGGCCAGATCAAGTGTGCTGTGAAATTAAGAGGACATACCGTAATTTAGACCACGTTAGTATTACTAATTTGACAGCTGACTAAACTCTTCCTTTCTTCCTTTGCCCACTCGTAGAAATTCTCCGAGTTCTCCTCCCACCATCCATCCACCTGTGCTGGTGTGTACTGAAATCAGTAAGTGAAGTGACGAGTCAAGTGTCTCCCAAAATGAAAGGATGCAGAAAACCATATAGGTAAATACGATAGAGCCATCCCTTTTGGGATGAATCCATCCAATTTCTCTGTCTCCTTTCTTGGTCCTTGTGGTGTTTAAACAACACCTTTTCATTTCCAAACACTAACTAACCCCCACAACACTTCATGAGACAACTAAGCAATTAGTATTACCTCCATTTAGCAAGGGAGAAAATTAAGACTAATAGACTGAAGATTTAACTACACCACAGGGAGAGTCAATTCCCAAAGCAGAGATTTAGATCAGACAAGTTCTTAGCAGTGCTCTCTGACCACAGTAATCAATAGTATTGCTGTTCCTACCTCCGCACCTCCTAGGAAGGACAGGCAACTGTCATAACATTTCAGGGCTGTACCTATTCTTCATTCATTTTACACCCTATAGTTATTCAGAATGAATTATTGATACAACTGAAAACTGTACAACTCTCAGGGCCTGTAACAGTAGCCCATTACTCCCTTTTCTGAAAAAGTCCGTACGTTAAATGAATAGAGCAGATAGAAAGAAATGGACAGTGGACAAGAAGGACAATAGCAAGTGTAAGGAAACGAGCAAGGATCATACTGAGATGCAGTGAGAAAGACCAAGTTATTTCAGAAATTGAGATTAAACAGGCAAAAAGCATAGGGAACCAATGTGAGAGGAACCACACAATGAGGAGCAAACCAAGGCTGTGAGCTACAGGGAAATCCAAACTAGTACAGAACATAACATATACAGGCATAAGAGCACCAAACCTGTGAGATACCAGGACACCACATACTCTGAGCTCCCTTGAGTTAGATAACCTACTGGTTTCAAAGTCTAGCAACTGCAGTTACCAGGCAATGACATAGTAACGCCTGCAAAGCACATAATAGTATGTGATCCTCACCAGCATGTAGTTTTAACAAGAAAATGAGTGCTGTACCCCAGAAAGTATGCAGAGAATTACAGCTAGACTGCAACCACCTTCTTGATTTAACTCTCTGTTTTGATCAAGGGGATGAGGCCTGGCATTTCCACAGAGCTTTGCATATAATCACTAACTGGTTTGCATATACCCTTTTTACTCTCCAAGAAATATGGTGAAAATGAGTTTTCCTGCAAATATAAGTGAAGGTTGCAATTAGAACACAGAATACTATAGTAACCTGTACCCTGTCCAAGTCAACCTTGCGAATCTGTAAGTGCCCCTTCTGTTTTCCTGCCTGTGCAGCCTGTGGCATTGTTCTGATTTCTGTGGCAAGAAATGGACTAAAAGTGTCTTAAATCCACCTCACATTGCTCACTTGAATAACCTTCACACATAACTCCAAAATAGTTGCACAGGTACAACAAAAAACCTTTTAATTAAGAACAGGTATTTGGTAATCTTCCACTTCTCTCTTGTCTGTGCAAGAAACATGGGCAGAAGAATGCAGAGTACTGCTTGGCAGAAAGTATTACCTTTTTTTTGGGTCCTCTCTGGAGCTTGTTGCTCTAAAGAAACAGTGACTGGTGGGTAACGTGTTGCTGGAAACAGGTAAATCTTTATGTAGCACCTCAGAGGCCTGGGAGCCAACTAGGAGATGTTACGGTTGAATTAAACATAGATTTTCAGTTTGCTTTTTAAAAGGAATGACTCATTGTTTTGCCTGGCAGTTACTTCAGTGGCAAAGCAACGTGCTCTCTGATACTGAAAAAAAAAAAAANAGCACATGTAATATGACAATGATTCAGCAGAGGCTGGTGGTGTAGGCTGTCAGCTACATATCCTGTGAGATACTTTGTTGGCTAAAATGAAAATTATTATAGTAGAAAGATAAATGGTACTCATGCTGTTTCTGGGAGATTTTTCTGTCTCTTATTGAGATGATATGCACATGATCACAGGTTGGTAACTGCCCGTGAAACACATGCTGGTGAACTCTGAGATTTATCATTTTCTCTGAAAGGAAAAAAAGCCACCCATTAGTTTTATAAATATAACCAGGAAGCAGCTTTGCGCACTTAAAAGAAATCAGCAACAGCCTCTGCACCTCAGAGATTAATTCTGGATGACGTTTCAGGCACATAAGGTCCAGTAAAGTTGATCTCAACCTAAAGAACACAAGATCATTTACTCCTTGAACAATAGGCAGGGAGATTGAAACACAAACCTTATCTCATTTCAAAAAGGGCTTGAATGGCTGGGACTAAACAGTGGAGGCTGTAGCGGCCCTAAAATTCAGGATGTGCACTGTCTAGGCTTCTTTTTTTAGACCTGAACTCTCATTTAGGGCAAAGAAATTGTGATTAGAACTAGTTTTAGGAGCTTACTAAATACCTACTTATACAAAGCTCTCCTATTTTTTTAATCCTCTTTTGACACCTTAATAACTATCGCATTTTCAGAATTGCTGCAAAAGGAAAAGTCCATTTCAAGCAGATTGCAGACATTCAATTACTTAAGAAATGAACTTAGCTTGGAACTGTTAGTTCAACTAATTCAAAGTAGAAGCAGCTTATAATGGATATTTGGGTAAATAAGTTTTAAAAAATTACCTGCAGAGGTGTAGTGATAGATCTTACAAAGGACTTCAATAAGGGCACTGTTTAGCTCACAAATAATCCCTTGAAAGTTTGAGGATAGAAGCCACAGGTGTGAGTATTTATGCAGACGACTACACAAAACAGCGGCAGCTAAAAAATTAGTATAAATTTCCATCTAATCAGAAAAAAATAGGACAAAATGTGTGAAGTTAATGTTTGCAACTTACAGTTCCTCTGTGACCTTGCAGCCACACAGATGCTTTACCTGTCCTAGCTGTGCTAAGCGCTTAGAGAAAGTGCTCCGGTGTTGACTTAGTGTTCTGAAAAGTTTTCACTGGAAAGCCAGCTTTGTGGGGGGGGGTGTTTTCACAAAAAACATGGAGGCATTTTGGGCCAACCCTTTGAAAAATGCTCAAGCACGCTAGAATTTATAAAAATTTCTGCAACTTGTTCCCTCTGCAACAGCTCCAAGCCTTTTGGATGCATTAATATTTCAGGTTACTCCCATTACTTTAAAATCTCTTCCTGTGAATTTGCCCACTGAGATGAGAATCGCTTTACTGACATTTGACATGTATTTTCCTTAGTGGCAATTTGAATCTTCAAGTCCATGTCAGTTTGACAAGAATCAATAAATAAATAAATAAATCAGAGTAGCTTCATACCGGTCTAATTTAAAAAACACTCAAAGGTGTTTGAGTCCTCTTCCCAAGCAAAAAGGGCTTCTTTGGGATAAACAAGCTGTGAAGGGGAAAGAACAAGTGTCTCGAGCAGAAAGAGAACTACATTTAGCTGAGATGAAACAAATGCGTCCTGTGAAACAGGAAGAAAAGGGGAGGGGGGCAGTGGAGAGGGCAGCAGACAACTCTGACTTGCTCGCTCTTTGCAGGCTTTGTATGTATTTCTGTCATGGATCTGAAAAGGCAGGCAGCAGACTTTGTAGAAGCGCCTTATGAAATGGGGTAAATAATGGACCCCAGATGCCCTTGTTTCCTTCATTATTCAGTCTAGGCCTTCAAAGCTGTTTTGCAGTGTGAGGTATCAGAGGGAGGTAGAGTGTTCTGTTAACAAGATTTCAATGAGCTTTGGAAGCAGGTCCAGGGAAGCTGCTGGAAATGTTTCAGACATACAGTACTTTTGTGCTTTTCTGACCTGTGTGTAGTGAGAAAACACGGGACAGAGGGTGCCCTGATTTTCAAGAAAACATCATCTAAACAATACGTAAGCAACAACAGCAATGCTTTGTATGTACGTCATCCTGTTAATCCAACATTCCAAAGCATCTAAGTACCTTAAATCATTAAGCCCAGCTACACTGCTTCGAAGTGAAGCGCGGAGAATTTAGAAGATATATTCAGAAAGCACAGCGAGCAACTGGCCAGGCAAGGCCATGAAACCAGTCACTCTGTCTCCTGCTTTCCCCTACTCCTTCCTCTGCCCCTGCTATGAAGCAATACTGCTTGCCCGCTTAGCAACAAAATACGGACAAAATAAATTTTACTTTTCGCTTTGAGACCCACCCTAAATGTTTCTCCGTGCATATTTCTAAGATTCCTCATGATTCATCATCAACCAAGAGCCACGTGAACCCAACTGACATATCCAAACACTTTTTTGATAGGTTTAACAGTGCCTGGCGGTTCCAACCTAGGCTGCACGGATGGTTATAACTACATATCTTTCTCTCCCCTTTTTCACTTTTCCTTCCTCACTGACATTAATATCTAAAAGCCTAACCATGTCTCAGAAACCTTTTTTTTAAAAAAAAAAAAAAAGAAAAGAAAAAAAAGAAAGAAAGGAGATTCCTGGCTATTTCAAGCTGCCATTCTTCCTCCAGCTTTTGCTTTCTTCATTGTTGACACCAGCCGCTCTATATTTACTCTAGCAACACTATATCCTGTACGTGGGGATGGCTCTGTACACTCAGATGTTTCCGAGTCACTTGGGGTATAAGGATGTATTGTGCGCCGCATCCTTTCTGTTACTGTGTCTTACCCTTTCTTGAGCCTGCAATCTTATCTTAAAAAAACACAATGGCACCACCTAAAGGACATATTTTGTACATAGGAAGACTCATTAGATGGGTTTGCAGTGACTTTCTCTCGTTCACCCCGTGCCTGTGTGTGCATGTACACACATGTGCTCTTGACAACACAGAGCCCTACAGTGGCAGTTCTCATTTGCTCAGGAATCAGTGCAGCACAAAGCTTATTCATGATTATAAAATCATGCATACAGAAAAGGACATCCATGTTTTTATAGCTCCTCTGATACGACTGGAACAGAAAAGACAACTGTTAAAGCAGCTGCCCCTTTCTCTGGACTCAAAACGGATGTAACAGGCATGCCTAATATACCAATTTGAACAGTTTTAAGGAAGATTAAATATAGGAAGAAACACTCTTGCCAACAGAATAGCAAGCCAATATAATCCATATAAATCACAAAAAAACCCATGGGTTAGAATACAAGAAACTAAAAGAAAAAAAGGGATGGAGATCCTTTCATTCCATTGTATTCAGAAAATATAGCAGCATATATACTACTATATATCTGCGTACTGCGATATATCGTACTATACATTATGCAATGGTCCTCAGTTCCAAGAAGAGTGGGGGAGTTTTATAAAACAAGTTTAACTTGTTCTCCTTTCTCAGCATCAGTCATAGCTTTCATAGCTCATTCTTATAGATCACTTTTGTGAAAGCATGAAGTCCTTTCACAACTGAGGACAGGCGTAACAAAGGCTCTCCTTAAGAAATATTTGAGGGTTTGATCACTTGGAATGTACATTTTTCCAAAACAAAACAAACACAAACAACTTCAAAGCTAATACAGGCAAGAATCTACAGGTGACTACAGTTCCGTGTAATATATTCATCTGACTTGTTCCATTCACAAGGGCAAAACTGAGGAGAAAGAAAATCTGATCCCTTGAAACAGTGTTTGTTTATAAATATACCAGAGATAGAGTTATGCCAGGCAGCTAATTTTCAAACGCTTATGACAGTAGCCACACATCACTGTTGTGTGCTTTGGTTTTAAAAGGAGACTAAGACACAACCAATTGCCCAACAAAACATTTTAAAGGTATTTTGTGGTGTATGGACTAATCCAAAATGTTGTTAATAGGTTCTGGAGATTTTCACTTGGCAATCTAAAGACATTACCGTACAATACATGTGCAAAGCCATTTAATTGCTTTGATTTGGTTACTAGTTGGTGATATTGCATGAGAAAAACTGCTTTTTGATAGCTGAGAAGAGAGGCCAGGGACTGATTTGGCCTAAAGAACAAACTACTTCCTACACTGCAGGTCAGGATGAGGCGTATCGGTAGAACTGAGCAGAGAACTGCAGGCTGTAACTGCCTGTTCAATTCATAAATACAGAGACTTCAGTCTCCCACAGAGCAAAATGAGAAGGAAATATATTTCAAGGCTTGTATTTTAAACACTGGTTTTCAGAATAAAATGAAAGCAGAGCCTTTCAAAATATTTAATATGCCAGTTGTGTGAGGAGAATGTGCCAACCTTAAATATAGCCGTTAGGGGCCAGATATTCAGAAGAACTCAATTGCCCACATGCATCTCCAAATCAGATGTCTGGTTCTCCTGAAGCACTAGGCCTCCAGCAGAAGTTTTGATTATTTTGGCATTTCCTTTTGGAGTTGAACTGGAAGTTGACAACAAGGGCTGACTGCTCAGCTCCCTGAAAAACCTGGCCTGGAGATTAACAGCTGTGCGACTTTTAGCATACTCACTGTCTCTCATAATTTGCAGCATTAATTGCTTAAGTCTAGCAGCAGCTTTTGGGAAGCTGGCCACTAGGTTTTCCACTTTATAGATTAAAAAAAAATAAAAAGGCAAAAGTACCTGGTTTTAACAATAAGTCTAAAGTACAAGCTATCACAGACCCCTATTTCCCCTTTCTTGTGTATTGCCATTGAAAAACAGCAGCAGAAAGGTGACTATTTAGAAGAGAGCAACCTCAAGATCCCGGTCAAGACCAAAGACACACATAATTGAAAAACATATGAACAAGAGAGAATGATCTGCTGTTCCCTATGTGAATTTGAAGTTCTATGCTTGTTCTCAAGAGAGGGTTCATATTAATGACTTCTGCCTATGTAAGTATTACAACCCTTCAGTATATCACTGCCTGAAGAGGAACTCGACGTTCTTAATAGAAAAAGCCAATGAAAATTTTGTGAAAGATGTGGTGGGTGGTGAACCCACCATACAGGTGGGAAAACAGGGGGCAGTTGTGGTGTGGTGTGCATCCTTTTGGATAGCATCAAAAGGAAAATGTCAAACCTTCTAAAACTTCAGTCATTCACTGCCACAGCCCATAAAAAGAATTCCTGCTACATCCCCCCGAACACAGTTTTCCTAACACTAAAGGACAGCCAATCAACTTACAAAAACCTTTAAAGGGGACCATAAAACCATTCCTCTCATTTCAATTAGAAATGAGGCAGACAGTTCATAAAAAATCGGTTCCCTCACAACACAGGGATACCTGCCAACCTCTGGGTGGGATGGACATTTCCGTGCCAGTGCATTATGTATTCATTTCTGACTGAGTGGTTATAAAAGCCCATCAATTCCAATTGCCTTGTGAGGAATTTAGCTCAACGTAGGTTACGAGTCCCTCATGCAACAGTCATCACCTTAGTGATAGGTTCTTTAACTCTTCCAATAACTGTCAACTCAGCAGCAGTTACAATGTCAAGCCTAGTAGCTTCTCTAAAGCCAATATCCCATTAAAAGTTCATAGGGTTTCATCTCAGTAAAGACCCCAGGATTTAACTTTCAAGTTATGTCTTGGAGTCCAAGATGTGCAAAGCTGACACCGCAGCTTTCAGGGGAAGAATGGAGAGGCATGAAAAAAATATTAAAAAAAAATTAAAATTAACTGCTCTAGTCACTGGGATCAAATGTTCAGAGAAAAGCCTTGAAAATATTTATTCTCCTAGATTAGATGGAATTCTAAGCAGTGTTTATTGGAGAGAAGAGATGAAGTGTGCAATGTCTTATTCTTGCTTCCCGTATCCGCCTTTCTCTTAAAAGTGCTAAGTAGCAAGGCTGCAGGGATTATGGTGCCGAGGGAATTCTTGCCACTTTCCTTCTCTCTCTCTATTTAAACACGACAACTCTTGGCAGGCCTCGGTCACATTGTTTGTGTAGCCAGGACAAGAGGGTGGAATTCTGGAACACGTTCCAGCCCACATTCCGGATTTTCCTATAAACTAGCCCCTTATTTTAAACACACGCCTCTGTGAATTACCTTTGTGTTACTATGCCATTTGAAAATCTGTTTCAAACACTCCTTGTAAATTAAAATCTGATTCCGTTTGAATTCCACCCAAGGAATTTCTTCATGGTAAATAATTTGCTAAAAAGACAGTGTTTGATTTTTTTAGAAAAAAAATAATTGGGGGGTGGGGGGAGTGAAAGAGGGAGAAGAAATGGCTCAGAGTCAGCCAGGGTGTATGGAAACTTTTCTTCTAAATTAACAATTTGAATAATTGCATGTGTTTATTACATAACAATTTATACAACTGGACTTTATTGCTTATATTGCCAGAAGACAGGTCTTCCCTTTTGTGAGTGCAATTTGCATATCTACCTTTGTTGTACCATCAAGTAAAGTACCAGGCAAAATTTCAGCAGTCATTTCCCTAACTATTGGATGTGTCCATTTGCTGCTAAAAAAAGTACAAAATGAAGGTCGAATCGAGACAGTCAAAAATTCAGTCCCTGCTTGCTCTTACTCAGCTGATTGTTGCACAAAGATCAACGTTGCTCAATCTGGTGTGTGTACTTTCAGCTCAATAAGTGCTTTCATTCATCATTCACAACTTGCTTTATTATGAAAGTTGAACTATATCTTTAACACAAACCACACTTCCTTTGTCCTGAATGAAAGATCTGCCTGGGCACACTGGAGAACAAGCTCGTTGTTGATGCAATGTTATCACATGCACTGAGGCCAGTATCTAACATCTTAAAGCCCACAGCAAAAACTACCTATGTAGAACAAACTTCCTATGTAGAACAAACTACCCAAGTAGAACATTTTTAATTAAATGATGGAGGTAAAGGAGCTCTTTCTCCACCACTGGCACCGGGTTTAACAATCCATTTGTCACACAAGTGTTTCTGCATCTTCTTTCATGAAGCTGCTGATGCATATTAGGACCTACACTCCCCGCAGGCACAGCCCTCTTGGATACCGTCTGCATACCTTATTAGAAACTCATTAACCGGCACTGGCATAACTTCAGCTTTACACTTGCGTACCTATCTAATGCTTTTATATGAGTTTGTGTCGCTTTGCTTCCCTTCACTGTCTTTTTGACTGCTTTTCCATCCTTAGACAGTATTTGGAAAGGGCATTGTGTTCTGTGTTCAGATACTCCCTAACTCTCTAAGGGAAAAAGTCAGAAATAATAAGAAAACGTGGATATTACAAGTTACCACTTCATTTTCCTGTTAGTTTATAACTATTAGAGGTACAGAAAGGCAACAAAGTCAGGCTGTCAAAAAAGCAGGGAAGAAGAGGACAATAGGGATGTTGAGAGGAAAGAAATAACAAAATAAAAAAGTGTAAAGACAAGGAAGAATCTACTTACATTTGTCACAGCAAGCACCTTTTGTGAGTCTGAAGGCTGCCTAATGAAGTTAGAATAAGTTCAAGAAATGCCTGTACTGTCCATATGCAGAGCATGGATTTCATCTCTCTGTATTTCACAAGGCACTTCTGACAACTGAGATAAGATATGTCAACACTCTTTGCTTGCAGAGTTTTTCACTCTTTTAGCACATCAAATGTATTTTATATCTTAGCAAAATCTCTTCTTTCTACTTCTCTGCAAACATTTTTGTGAAGGTTAACTGGAAGTGGTATTAAGTGCAGGACAGTGTCATGAGAGAGAAGAGTGACTGGAGGGAGAATCACTCTTTAAGGGTCCATTCTCACTGTGAAGGCAAAGGAGCCTGTTCTCGTTCGTGAAGCAAAAGAAATGCAGGAGGCATTAAGGTATCCACTGCTTTCCAAACTAGTGCTGCTTGGTTACTGTCCGTCCAAAGAACCCTCTGCATGGTATCATAGCATGAGTGCTAAGTGATAGCCTGAGAAAACAAGTCCCACGTGTACTGCCATCCTGAATAATGCCCATGCGCTCCCCTTATCTCTCCTCCTCCTTTCTTCTACTGCTGAGAAACCATTAACGTACTCAGAGCTCTCAGAAGGAGAACAGCAGCAAAGGGGTGTATGGATTTCAGGTGACCTCCTGGACTCTCTCAGCTGATGATTAGCAGACACTAGACTAAACCTACCTCGTTAGCCAAGAGCAGCTTCATAGCCACTGGCTGACCCAGCCTACACTTATCCCACCCTTTTCTCCAGGGGAGACCTTCCATTCTTCACCTGGCTTGGGCAACTCCAGTATCAGCAAGATTGTGAATGGATGGCAGTCCCAGGGCAAGCACATATGCTCATTGCCAAGCACAGAATGAGAATAAATGTTTTCCTAAAATAAAAGAATGAACAGGAATATATTTTTAGGAAAACAGAAAACACCTTATGAAAGAAAGCAAAGGTAATAATAGAAATGGGTATGGAAAAATTGGAACCATCTTTAGCTAACTACAGCAACCTGCAAAAGAAAACCAAAAATCAAACAGACAAATTCACAGGATAACGTGGTTATTAGCTTTCCAGTTTTTGCAATTTATAGCCTATACATACCTTAGTAAAATTTTAACAGTACATACAAATCTTAGGCATTTGAGCACCTCTTTAAAGGTATCTTGGATAACATTAAGCTGTAAATAAAGCCCTGAATTCTGGTTATCTTCCCTACCAAGTCTAAGGGCGTCACAGAAAGTGGGTTTTCTTTAATTCTTCAGAATTAAAGAAACCCAGGAACTTCCCCTTTAAAGAGTGACTGACTGCACTTCTAGCAATAAAATTTCAGCATCTTCAGAAATTAGCAGAATATATTATTTACACCCAACACAACACCAGAAGCATCATACTCCAGCTGCAGATTGACAGTCCACCCCACAGGTCTTAAAATACTACAACTGTGGCTTTATGTCACCATAACTATATTGTAAGTGCAATAGCGACCACACGTTTTTAATACCAAAACCCCTATACATAGAAAATATACAAAGTACAGAGAAGCTAAAAATATTCCACCCTTAGCATACAGGTATGCCGGTTTTCTCAGTGAGACTAGAATTATAAAATTGGCAGATCCTATAAACAAGCATTTATCTAACAGGAATCTGTTTATGTTGAGCAGGTAAGAATTTGTATTTAAATTTTCTGAATGTATATTTGTGTTTCGTCATACATTTGGCATCAATCTATAATTAAACTAATTTCTGTAATCAAATGGCAAGAACTGTCATGTTTAAAAGGATAGCAAAAGCTGTGAAAGATTTGTGATAGCAGAGTTCATTAAAAATGAATTCAAGTCCTATGTAGAGCCCCCGCAAAGATTAATTTTAGTTGTACGCCCAAAAGTTACAGGCAATTTATGCCCTATTTAAATCATAGCACAAATTACACCTAGTCCTTTGCAGTGCTGGTTTAAAATTAAAAAAGAAACCCAGGTATTTTTCATTTTAACTTAAAGGGTTAATATAATGCTTTGAAAAAATTGTGGAATAACCATCACTGGAAGATCTTAAAAGCAAAGGAGACAAACATCTGCAAGGAATGACAGGGATATAATTGATCCTGCCTTGGGGCAAAAGGAGGGATTAAAAGATCTTTTGAGGTTTCTTTCTCTCCTATTTTTCCTCAATTCCAAAGTGTGGAGATGGGAAAACAAAGAATCACAGAACATGACTGAAAACAAATTGCAGTTTGTGTAATTGAGACCAGACTGTTAAGTGATTGTGACTTCGATTTTACATCTGGATTAGCATTAGTAATAGATAATAGTAAAGAATAACCAAGACAACAGAAAGATTGAAAAAAGGCAAGGGAAACTAGAATTCAGAAACCTAGTTTTGAATTAAGGTAAATGTTTCTTTGCTCTGTACATCACCTCCAAGAGGCCTCTCTTTACCTTTGCTTGGAAAAATGGGCTTGGATTTTCTTGAGCACGTCCAGCCCCAGGAAAAGGAAAAACAACTCATGCATTTTATGGCTAAACCTTCAAAGCTGATGTACTTCCAGCTACAAGCTATAGATGATATTCAGGTACAGGCCCAAGCATAAAAGCCACATCTGAAAATTGAGTCTATACCATGCACCAATCAGCTAGTTTTGCAGCAGATCGTGCTCCCACGTATCCTCTCCACCATAGAGAAAAGATATAAAGGCATCCTTTAAAAAATGAGATTCTAAAATGTATGCAGCTCCAACACTAGAGCTTTCCTGCAGAGCAAAAAGGTCAAAGCCACTTTAGCTTCAGGAAAAAGCAAGCATGAAGCTCTTCATGTATCTAGAGCTAACTTCCCAGGATTTTTTTTTGGGTTATTTTCGTTTATTAAATTATTTGATAAAATCATTGTGCAATCAGCTTTTATTTCCTGGGACTGGAACATGTTTTCCTCTATGTCTGTTTGCAGTCCCAACGTATCTCAAAGGCTTCCAAGTTGTGAAACTGTGCTTCTTGTAATTCAAATTAGCCAAGCTTATGGGGTTTTTTTTAAGAGTAAGAAATTCAACAGCCCATCTTGCTTATGTTGAGATTACTGTACTCAGCTCCCAGCACAGAGTCAGTTTTAAAACATAAAGGTTTTTATTCTTATAATCAAGATCTTGCAGTTATTTGATGCCATTTTGAATGTAAGAACCACACAGAAAATATACATTAAAAATACAAACTCAGAAATGAAGCATATAGAGCATTACCTATATGGAACATTGGGGGTACTAAGATATTTTTTCAATTTATTGCATGTTATATTCAGAGTTCATATCAAGGGGATGCCTTTTAAGACTCAGAGCAGAAGCTTAGAAGACCAATTCCATTCCTGACTTAGCTACTAGTTCCTTTGGGACAAATCATTTAACTTTATGAAACATTAACACTGTGAAAACTATGGTGCTTGTAATCTCTAAGTATGGCTGACCTGAAACTGAAGAATGAAGAATAAACAAATTGTATGGTAACTATAGATTTAGTGTGACAATTTTAGAAAACAATGGTTTTCTGCCCTCTTTTTCTACATCGTATTTAGAGATTACAGAAAACGTGTGCAATTAAGGAATGTGCAGAGTTTACGAAGACAAGGCAACTACACAGAGTCTTATACAAGTGGAGCTGCAATGATACTGACTGAAATACAGGCACACGTGACTGAGAAGGGCTCAAGTATGGCTTTGAGATGTCCTGTTTAAATGGGAAGTTAATCTACAGGGCACCTTTCCCAAAAGACCATTAAAACAGTGAGGAATGGTAGTACAGTACACAGATTTCCCAGTCAGATGCTGAATCTGCTGTCTGAAAGGCTACACGGAAAGTGATGAGGATGACAATGGCAGGGACTCTGAATAATCTAAAGACCATATACCATGAGTATCCTCTTATGGTTAAGATACTGTAGAGAATCAGGGAGCTGAAGCACAGATATATTCTGCATATGGTTTATCTATGCACTTTTTGACTATCCTTCACCTTTAAGTAGTCTCTTTCCAATGATAAGGAAATACAAGCAGGCATAAAACAATTTGCCAGCATTTGTCTTCTTTTGAAAGAGCTAACACTGTGATACCTCCATTACGATAGCAAAGTTACAGATTTTTTCCTTTCTTTTTAACTCTGTCAGGTAGCATTAGTCAATAAATACAGAAAGGCCACGACCAAAGCACCCATACTGCACTGAATTTCTTCTTGCCTTTCCTATCATCATTTATTTTTGCCTGTCCCTGCTGTTTTTACCTGCACACTGCTTGCACAGAAAATAGGCACAAGGATTTTGGAAGGGGAATGTCTAGGCCACGGAAATCTCATAATCTGACCGAAAAAAAAGTGCAAATGGCAATGTAGTCACAGCTTCTCTCTCCACCTGCCTGATGCCTAACATAAAAAATATGGGGAGAGAGAGAGGACATTGTATTAATGGATATGTTACTGTAGGATATCGGAGGTTGTGGCTAAAATTGTCCATCAAACAGAAGTCAAAACTGTAAACTGGTCAAGTAAGAGGGGCTAATAAACCTTTCCTGATGGTTATAAAGTGGAGACAAGTAGTTATTGGCTAGGTGCTCTGCACAGCTGTAAAGTGTGAGGGACTTGGAAGGCATTGTGACTTAGACACTAAGGGATTGAATGTGACTGCATAGCACTGAATAACTTGTTTGTCGTTCATGTGAATAAAATGTGGAAGTAGATCGATGCTTTTCTCCATAATATGGGTTCTCTACTAAGCACAGTAAATCTCCGTCTTACTACAATAGTGTGAGATCATTCATGCCATTAGTTTCAATGAGACTGACTCTATACTGCATGCAGTTTGCTGTTCTCTTTCCTCAATATAACAAAGCCTGAGAGTGCCAGCTGCCTCTTGAGTCTTAAAAAGAAAGAAAGAGAGACAGACTTTTATTTACCATGATTTTGATTGGTTAATTTCACTCTATTATTTTGTTGCTTCCTCCCATATGAAAAAATGCATTGTCGGTCAAACTAACACACACAAGAAAGGCCGCTCAGTTAACATGCAAAACATAAATTTCCAACTTGCCATGATACTTTGAACACGTAGCATAACAACACCATCAGCCTCAGTCTTTATTCCAAATATCACAGATATTTTATTTTTTTTTTTTCCTTTTGGGGCTGGGGCTATAATCACCATCCCATCTGCTGAGCTTTAGTTGAGCCGTACACACACGCAGCAATTGGGTTTTATGAGTGTAGTATTATAATTATTGCAGTGTATGGTTGGCACAGGAATGAAAGTCACAGTTCCGCCACCTCTAGATAGGACTAAGTTATAAAGATAACCGCATAACAGAGGAATTTTCAAACCATTTTAATGACCTTCTGGCTTTAGTGCTATATAATTTAATATAGCCATGCTGTTGGCACTCTTAGGGAAAAAAAAATCTGCATGAGCATGCTCACCGTGGACCCTCTTCCCCTCTTTGCACTGCCATAGCTGGCGTTGTAGCTTGGCCATTAAAACGTGGCCACGTGTTAAAACTTTGCAAGGTGCCACATTAGGCAGCGCTTTGTGGAGAAATCAGAGTACGGGAATGGCCACTGAGATGGGAGTAAAAATCAAAAGAGGAAAAAAATTATGGTGCATTTGCATCCCTCTCAGTGAGAGCACCACCACAGGGCTGGTCTGAAAAGGTAGGCTGAAATATTCAAATAAAAGATACCCAAACTCAGAGGTCATATTCAAATCAGATGCATTGGTCTATGCACTTGTTGCGTTTTAGATACTTTCAGAAAATTTTGGTTTTGAGACTCTACTCAGGAACACAAACAGGAAGTTGTCTGTTGTCTGATTGCACATGTGTTTATTTCAAAAATAAGAGAGGGTGAGGCAAAACGTACAGAAAGCCCAGAAAATCCTAGTTTGAGAAAAAACTATGTTGCATCCCCACACCAGGACCTGCTGGTAAAACTGGACAAGTCGTTAAATCTCTCAATAGCACGGATTACTCAGCTGTAAAACAAAGCTATGAGTATACAGTTACCTCAGATGGAGAGGTTAAGTGGTTAATGTGCAGAAAACACACTGTTTATATTATGTATGCTTTGTCTTCATATTATTTCTGATCTCTCATAAGGACTTCAGCAACACTGAGGAATTAACATGGGGACCTGGCAGTCGTCTGACTACCCAAAGTGCTTGGGAGTGAGCAACAACAATCCATCTGTTCAATTACCAGCAAAACAAAGCCAGCATTACATAAGACTACAGTAATATATATATAGGCTTATTAAGGACCTGGTTCCAGAGGCTGTTATATGCAACATAAACGCATATTAATAACAGCATACAGTTTAGCAGTTTGGCACACATGTTAGCTTTGAAAATGTGTATGTTTTCCAAATAAGTGGTCATGGCAGCTTTCTCAAAAATTGATACAACCTCAGTTTAAAAA
>VXBJ01001767.1:349925-380217 GCA_013400055.1 Nycticryphes semicollaris
AAAAAAAAAAAAAAAAAGAAAAATCAGCTGTTAAAAAAACACCCACTAGGTACACAATAGCCTAGTATACTGTAACAGCATCTCTCGGGTAAATAGCTCATGGTTTTTTGACATCAGTATGTGTTCCAAAGTATGTATTTACCTGATGGACCCTAACAGCCCTGAAGGAGCCTGTCTAGTCTTCTGGGTAATATCTGATGGATTTTTTTACAGTTAGTATGCATACCACTAAGCATCCTAAATCATAGAAATAGCGTACCTTTAATAAAGCCAAAATATAAATTTAAACAATCCAAGCCACACAAAGATTTGGACCACAATGCACAGGCAAACTAAATAGTTTAGGGTTTGTAAAATAACAGCAAGGACAGATATTTTACACTCAGTTCTGCTGTAACATGAGCTGGCATTTTGAAAAAAAATGACCTGAATTCTAGACTGGTGCCAGAGACTCAGCTACCGAAAATATTTTACAGGGTTTTGCAATAACCTCATGGTAACTACTTGCTCAATCCATTGGAAAGAGAGGAACTCAAAAAGCTGTTTCAGAACTTCACCGCTGCAATCTTCTGTTTCTGTGTAGCATTGGCTTGATGTCACATGGGCCAGCAACATTCTCAGCTCTATACCACGTGCTGAAAAGATAAGGTATCTGGGGTGATTTCATGTGGATGCACACTAATAGTGCAAGACTTGCCATGTTTCTGAATCCTCTCAAACAAGGACTGATTTCACCTTGTCAAGTAACCGCAAGAGGCAGGGAAGGAAGAGGCCATTGTAAGATTCTCATGCTTTCCTCTCTGTAGGAAGGAGTCTAAAGGGAAGGGGATAGTCATTATCATTCTTCACAATGCTTACATTTACTACGGAAAGAGTTCCTAGTTAAAAAAAGCCAAAAAACAAACCAACAAAACCACAACTTAAAAGGGTGTAACCTTTTCCTTTAATTATTGGCTTGTACCTTTGTGCTGTGCAAATTGTCGCACAGTTGTAAACAAAAAAAAAAAAAAAAAAAAGGGCAGCCAACAAGAATCTGTGGGCTTTACTTTTTTTAATAGTGAAATAAAACCACTGAAGAATATTTTTGGTGTTAAGGATTTCGCAGAAAGCCCATGGGATGCATGTCATTCCACTCTTCAGGCAGCTATTTGTATCATACACCCCAAAGACTTTCAGGTAAACATACCAGAGACTTCATTAACATTAGCATCTCAAATTGTACTTGGAGTGTAAAGTATTATCAGCACTTGCATATAAGGTAGTACTGTGTATGCAATATATAATCTATGCTCCATTTAAGTCCCACTTAAATCCTGATTGAGAATCCAGAACAGGCTTTATGCCTTCTTTAAGATCTATTGGAGGTGTGAACTTTATCCAAGGAATACAAATATACCACAGGTTCAAACGTTTTACCATATTCCTAATACCCAGAAAGCTAAATGGGATTCATTATGTATATAACAAAATAAATAATCAGTGAATGGGAATGATGTTAACAGTGATGGGCTTTTCTAACTTGTTTTCCTTAGGTAATGAGGACATTTTTGCTACTGTTACTAAAGCTCCACTATGGCTGTGCGATACTTCTAGTTAAACGCAATTGCAGTCAGTCAGCCACGAGTGATGCCTAACAGCACATCCATGCAACTCTCCTTCCCAAACTTCCAAGGCCTGAAATGTGGAGAAGTAGTTGACATCCAGACCAAAAACCCTGCCAACAATCTCTATGCCTCAATTCATGCTCCAGAACATATCATTGTACAGGTTTACAGGCCTAACCTCAGCTGACTAGAACTCAGTTAATAAAGTTTCTGTGTAAGTATCATGGTTTAACTCCAGCCAGCAACTAAGACCATGCAGCCAATTTCTCACTCTCCCCAGCTGGAATGGGGAGAAAGAACTGGAAGGTAAAGTGAGAAAAAAAAATAAATATGGTGGCTTGAGATAAAGACAAAGTAGGTGGAACTAAAGCCTCACATGCGAGAAAAAAGAAAACAAGTAATTAATTCACTGCTTCCTGTGGGCAGGCAGGTGTTCATCCATCTCTAGGAGAGCAGGGCTTCAATACTCAATGGTTATTTGGAAAGACAAACACCATAGCTCTTAATGTCCTCCCCCAACCTTTATACACCAAGCATGACATCACACGGCATGGAATATCCCTTGGGTCAGTTGGGGTGAGTTGTCCCAGATGTGTCCCCTCCCAACTTCTTGTGCATCCCCAGCCTGCTCACTGGCAGGGTGATGTGAGGAATAGAAAAAGCTTTGAGTGCCCAGCAACAACTGAGAACAACTCTGTGCTATCAACAGTATTCCCATCCCAGACCCAAACCACAGCACTAGTTACACCAGTAAGAAAGTCAACTCTGTCCCAGCTGAAAGCACAATGGTAACTCTCTAATAGGCATCTTCTTGAATTTCATCACCATTTTCATTTTCACTACCATTTATTAGGGCCACACACTAGTTCTAATATTCTGTGTTTTTTCAGAAAAAACACTGGCTGCTTAAGTTACTAGAACTGCTGAGAGTGAAGTCAAGACCTAGCACATCATATTACACAACTTCCTCATAAAGTCATTAACCTGTGGGGAAAAGGGAACAGAAGGCTCATCTTTAGAAAAAAACCTTTCAAAATACTGAATTCTTATTAACAGTATGAGTATCTCCAAATCTACACTGAAAAACCAAACAAGAATCTACATTATACAAAATTTATAGAAAATACAACATTTATACAAGATAAACTGCCTGTCACATGAGTTGTGTGTAATTTACCAGCAAGGGATGTAAGCTGGTATGATACTCATGCTTTTACTACCACGCAGGACAAATTTTCACTGTTCAAAACTGGAGTGAATCCTTTCTGTCATACCCTTCTCAGCTGTCTCTGAGTTTTGTTCTTCTAGAACGCAAACTCTTGGAGTAGGAAGCACGTTGTTCAGAGTATTCCGAATCTACTCACAAACAACAATACAATTTCTGGAATCATCAGTTTGAGACCAAAAATTGAGAAATTCAAAGAGCAAATTATTCTTAAAAAAAAAAAAAAAAAGCATATATATAGCATATATTACCTATTCTCTGCATTTATTACCACACACGTACATACATTTATTTTCAACTAACCAATTATTGCTGTTGCACCTTTTGGATGTAAAATTGAGTGGTTTATTTTTCATTTACACATCATACCCCCATACTTCTTCCCTCCTCCCGTTTTTGGTTTTTTTTTTTAAACAGGTGCAAATGAAACCTCTTCAATCTTTTGCGTATGGATCAGCGGATCATTCCTTTGAAAATAGGTACCAAAATGAGACAGGTTTTTGAAAGCCAGCATTGAACTACTGAAGTTTTTTCTTTTTTTGGGGAGGGACAACACTGCTTGAGATTTAAATGTGGAAAAGAAGATTTCCTCACCAAAACAAAAGATTTTTTTTCCCTATATATTAATGGAAAAATGGATCAAAACAAAAAGCATTAATAATAGATATATAACAACAGTAAAGTATTGGCTGTGTATATCTCACTCCTCTGAATGCCCAAAGAACAGTATGAATAAACTCCAGCTACTGTAACAGAGAGTAGAAAAAATGAATTTGAATGTACGGCTTTTTTATGGCTGGAAAATATTAGTGCTAGGTTTTGTTTAAATAGGTCCCTAAAGACAAGCAAGAGGCTGTTTCATATGTATGGACTTCATTGGACAAAGGCAAACTGGGCTGGCCATTTAATGCAGCCTGACCCATATGACCAAGTACTTCCTCCTGGATACTGGGGAGAAAGGATGTTTACCAGTTCGCCATTAGTCTGTGTTGGGTGTATGAAGTTGGTGTCATTTTGCTCCACACCCCTCATCTTTCCAACAGGCATTTGTAAGCAGACTCATTGTCAAGGTTTTCACGCTGCTTCAAAAGAAACAAACCAAAATAAACAGGACTATGAGCTATAGCATAGAAGAGTCCACGTGCAAGTCTACATCCCGGAGCCCTACTGCCACACCCCTGGAACACAAACGTTAGTGGGGAAATTATAAATCACATCAATTTTAGCCACCACGGTGTACTAGTGAGACGGAAATAAGGACAAAAGCTGACATCTCCGTTATAATTGCAATCAAGTCTTGTTTCTGGAAATTTCATTAGCACAATACTTGCTTATATCAAACAGAAATTCTTTTGACAATTAGTACTTTTAGATCAGTAGGATTTTCTGTATGAATGATAGATTTGGTTACATTTAGGCTGTGGCATTTGATTCATCTACTTTTTTTGCTTCACAGAACGTTTTGAAATTCAAAAGAACCCTGTAAGTGGCAAGTGATAATCCTCTTGAACTAAGAGCAAGTATCTTGCTTGTCCAAGAAAACTGTGTCACTCTCTCCAGTTCCACATGATCATAATTAGCCTGAGCAGCTTGATGCCATACAATTTTCACACTGACAAAGATATTTTCAAAGGTAGTGCTCTGAAGCTGGGATACCAATACAAACATTTCTGCCTATCAAGCAGGGTTACTACATGGTGCACTGCAATTCAGTCCTAAAAGCAGGTTTGCTCAAGAGAGGGTCAGTAAAATGTTCCGCATCATCATTACAGGTTTTCAGTCATGGTTTTTTAATTCAGCACATTGCCATTTTTTAACTCAGAATTCAGAAAATTTGCCATTGGACTTAATTTGCAGCACATTATTATTATCTGCTTATCTACTTATCACAGATCAGATTTTCATCATCTTAAATTTTCTGTTAGTAAAGGAACCGCTGGGCAAAAGAAGATCTTACAGCTACTACACAAACCTGGGAGAGTCAGGGAGTGTTCCCAGTCTGCGCCAGAGATTTCCTGTGGCATCTTCAATAATTTCCATAACTTCCCTCCTACAGAACCCTTGTGGGAATTCACTAATGTTTGAAAAAACCTCTTGTCCCAAGTAGGAAGCTGCTATAAAAGAGTTGACCTTTTTTTTTTATTTTTAAATATTATGCTACATGAGATATGTTGGTTTCTCACATTGCAATAGAGCACTGAAAGGTCTCAGATTTTATTTCAATGACAACTTAGACCAATTGAAATTGTTACCTACATTAAATTCTTAATATAAAAAGAAGAATTAAATAAGGGAATAACTTAGGGGTTTATATTAAAAGAAAGTTAAATTCACCAATAGAGATATGATGTTAATCCAAAGAAAAAGTAAAGACCATTAATGAAAACTCCAGGCTAGTGTCTAAAATAGGCTGAATAATTTATATTTCTTCCTAAAAATTATTCCATGGAAATCTCCTCCCAAATGACTGAAAGTTAGTTGAAAAGCTCATGAGTTCATGGAGAACTCTACTAGTGAGATGGTCAAATGAATATCCTTTTGTGTGGAAGGAATATTATTCATTGCATTGCGTACTTTTAATAAACTAATTACTATCCACCTGATATCAAGTAAAGATTCTCACCACTTAGTGAGATGCTCTTTGCATATCTTTGTGCCACAGTAAAATATAGCAGAGATAATGGGAGAAAAAACAAAGAAGCAGCAAAGTTTTTGTGTGTGATTTCCCCTCACAATCCTTCCTGTCTTTTATTAATAGCCTCTATTGTTTACCTTAATCTACTCTAATATGTACTCATCTGAAAGACAGGTATGGAAGAAACCAGCAATTTACTTGTAACTCAACCAGCTGCCTGCAGCAAAATCACATAACTACATTTCAGAGAACAATCTGGTTTTATAGGAGGGGAAAGGGAGAGAGAGAGAGGGAAAGAGATAAAGAGGGAGAGATGGAGATCAGGAGAGAGAAAGTGAGCAATTGCGTTCTAAGGTAACACTCTCCCCTCCTTGTGGTCTCAAAATGTTCTTGTTGTTTGAATGCAGAGATTTGAATCTCACACAGCTCTTCATTTTAGGCTAAGTGTGCCCTCAAAGAGATGTAAATCTAATAGAATTACTAATAGAATGCAATTATATAGCAGAATTGTTTCTGCAAGGCATATTTATAAGTTCATATGTAAGAGCAGGGAAGCTGCTTGCAAGACACATTTCTTAAAGAGCCACAAATAAGTACATCTGGTACAGCTTGCAAGAGCAATTGCCAGATATTATATCATTAAGAAATAATTTTTCACCATGAGATTTGCATGGACAATAGATCCTTTAATCTCCAAACTGATGTCAAGATCTGGGTAGTTGGCATGGATATTCAATGAGTTATGTAAAGTAATTTTGAGGGTTTAAAGCCAGTTCCCATTGGCAATCTTCCATATTAGCAATGAAGGTGGCGTTTGGTATAACCCTGAGCAGTAAAGCCAAGGTGATAATGATTGATCGTTCTCCTCCTCAGAGCAGGGTGAACACCACTGGCAAGTGCAAAAACTAATACCAGTGCTGGCAAGTGATGGGCATGGGACATTATACAGTGTTCATGTCATCCTTTTTGGTTACAAAACATTTATTTAGTACCTTGTATCAGAATTACGTTAGCTCATCTTAATTACCCTTTTACTTTACATTTTATTTGGTTGTTTTGTGACTGCAGGTCTATGGAAAGAGACAATATCACTGCTTCAGGGAACTTGCACGTATAATACAGCCCGGAAAGGAATATGGGAGGGCAGAGCTAAGAAAGCAGTGCAACATTTGATACAGGACAGGTTAGTCCCACGGGTTTAAGCATTTGTTTTAACTGTAGGTAAACAGCTAAGTAGAGGAAACACCAAAGTTCACAGTGACACTAGCCCGTTTTTCCAAGAAGCCTGGCCAAGTGCGTTTGTGTGGATTATTAGTAGAGTAAACTGGAGTAGAAAACAGATGAACAAGGTTATTTAGGATAAACAGTAGGGAAAAGCTATTGAATAACTCACCAAATAGTAGTGAGTTAATTCCAGCACATCAGCCA
Source organism: Nycticryphes semicollaris (assembly GCA_013400055.1). Classification (NCBI taxonomy): domain Eukaryota; kingdom Metazoa; phylum Chordata; class Aves; order Charadriiformes; family Rostratulidae; genus Nycticryphes; species Nycticryphes semicollaris. The sequence goes on from VXBJ01001767.1 coordinate 356,818, forward strand.
GGTGCTAGAAGTCAACCAGTTTAGTCAGAAAACAGAGGGCAGGTACTAGGGAAAGAACCAACGTTCCTCCCTAAACAGTCCCTGATGTCCTCACAGGTCAAATACTGCAATTTTGCTTTTCCCATCTTATAAAATGTAGAATGGAAAAAGTAAAATTAACAATCATGATCAAGGGTACAGAACAGCTTCTACACAATCTATAACATAACAGTGTGTTGTCCTCAACCTAGCAAATAGGTAATTGAGAGACACGCGGTTAAGATATCTAAAATCATGACTAGCACAGAAGAGGTGAACAGCAAAAAAAATTACTCCCTGTGGCTACCAATACAAGAACCAGGAACTGCAAATGAAACTTGCAGGTGACAAACTGAAGGTGAAAGAGGAGGAATTTCATCATACACTGTGTTTAAGCTGGGAGATTCCTTACTACAGGACAGAACTGAAGCTAAGGGTTCACACGTGCTCAAAAAAAAAAAGTAGAAACATTTGCAAAAGAAAAATAATAATCAAATACTTCTTTTTTCTCTGGCTCAGGACAGTGTTCTGAAAGAGTATCACTATTACACTTACATGCTTTTTCTCTTCCCTAAGCATCCAGTAGCAGATTCAGTGTGCTTCACTGAGCGTACCTCTGCTCCAACTCTGCGCATCCACTTGTATATTGTGGAATCTCTGACATTTAGACATTTGAATTTCAACACTTTAAATACATACAAGAGCATTTGAATAGATTGAAATCTTGCAGCTTCTTTAACTTTTATTATTTTCAACTAATGTATCAAGGCCTTTCTAGAAGGTATTATGGGATTGTGTTTTTAATAAAACCCCCCAAAATTTGAATTTTTACAGCACACTGATCTAATGAATGAAATGTTCGTATTTTGATATGGTTAATGACCCAATAAATAAGTAAAACCAGTTCCATTAAAAAAAAAAAATTATATTTGTTACCTTCTTCCGGTAAAACAAAGACCATAATGTTTGTGCTTCAAATGTCAATTTTCACAAAAGATTATTTTCAGTCCATTGTGGAAAAAAAAAAAAAAGCTAAGAGCTTAGTAGCTTAGTAGCTTTGCCAGTCAAATAATGGAGCTGCTCAGCACATTCACCAATTCTGTGATGAAAATACTAAGGTCTGAGGAATTCCCCTTTCAGGTCTCTCCTGTAACCCAACAGATCCTAAATTTTGTGGACCAGCATCCAGGCCAAATGTCTTCACTTCCTATGTTTTCACGTTGGAACTGTCTTGACAGCAACTCTTGTAGGTGTTCTACATCTGTCCTGCAGCAAACCCCAACCCCAACTGACTTTTTGCTGTTGTACTTTTTAACCTTCAGAACAATGACAACTCCGCTTGGGACAGCGGTTTAGGAACTGCTGGTCCATAACAATCTGGAAGTGAGCATGATGGACAGAAAAAGGCAAAGAAATTCTGATTTTTCATGTGATACTTATCTACTTCATTTATTCAAGTTATGGGAGGAAAGTTAGAATTTACATCATGGTAAAAAGACACATATTCCTTCTTAATAACTTATCAAGGAACGGGTTTTTATTTACAACAAAACAGATGTAAAAGGAAGGATCAAGTGTGCCTCTACCCCAAATACCCCCTATTTGGTGGTCACCTGCACTGCTGAAGGATCAAACTCATTTCCCCCTCCCTACTTGATTCCAGTGAATTGAACCATGACCTCCCATTGCCAAAAACATTTCCTAAACACTAACCATTGGTATTTGATTTCATTTATAAATGAATTTTTTGTTAAGCAAACTGATGACTGAATCTTTTCTACTATGTTAGAGATAAAAAATTGTTGACCCAAGCTTTGTGCACCCTAATACAATCAACCGCAGTGTTAACGAGACCAGGAAACTCTATGCATGTTCTGGATTACTGCAATTCCAGTTCAGCAGCTTCACGTAATTTCTCAGGCTCAAACAACTGAATTCATTATGTGGCTCCATTCATAAAACCCCGCTGTACTTCATACTCGTCAATAACTTGGGGCCTGATGATAAGATACTGATTAAAAGAACTCCATTCAGATGTATGTGAGCAGTTTCTATACTTGACAAAATGGAAATGCAATGCCCAAAGAAGTCCCTTCACATACTTTTGTCCCCCCCTACAAATAATAAAGATCCTGTGAAGATTGATAACAATTTTTTTAATAGGAAGCGGGAGAAACAATTGTTATTGTTCCACCTCCTAAACTACTGCATTACAGTGTGGTTCTCAGTATCTGCAGTGTCTCACAGATATATTGTTTATTTAAGTCATGATTAAAGTAAAGGGTCCTATAAACCTGTAACAGCGGGTGAGAGGAGGCAACCTGTTCTCTTTTCCTCAGAGTAAGGATATCCTCAGACTAACCTTAATCAATGGATTACATGGACATTCACAGAAATTCATTGTGAAGCTCCATTTTCTATTCCCCTCTTTTGGGGCACAGGCTCTGATAGGGAAGTTCAATATATTGCAAGCAAATCCCTAAGCACAGGCTTTAAAGGTGATTCCCTTGGTCTAATTGAAACCCACACACAAGCTAGGGAAAGAACAGGGTACACAATTACTTAAGGAAATTATCAATTAGCAATTCTTGAGAAGATGACACATACAGGCTCACACAATGCTACAGTCTTTGTTGCACAGGGCACCCCTTCCCTCATAGTTACAATGGGGTCTACTTGGAAGCAGGTCTCAATGTCAGCTTATGGAGCCAAGAGCCTGCCACAGAGCTACCAGTTGCAAGACTGTGATGAATTTAAATAGACTAGATTTTACTCTAAGCTTTTCTTCCTGCAGGCTATGTACAAACCTTTATCTGAGTTCCCACCACACCTCTCCCTGGGAATGGTTAGCTTTCCCTCAGGGTCATTTGATATGGAGTCCCTGTTTTATATATACAAACACCCACAGCTTCATTATACTTCTGCTTTATTTTCCTCCAAGGCTTGTAGTTCCTTCTGTCCCACTTATAAGGACAAGGCATGAAGTGCTTCAGCATGACTATACAATTTAGATGAAGAGCAATGCAAAATCCAGTCATCAGCAGAGGTGTTGGATAACTAAGTCAGCCAGTCCCTGGTAGCACCATAACTCATGGTTATGAGCACCTTCTCATGGACCACATGCACCTTGTTAAATAGAGACACCATAGCATGGCTGGGAAAGTCCTTACCCAGCTCTGGTGATTAATTGCTCCCAGCTAACCCTATCCTGTTCTTTCCAGGACTGTTAGAAAATTGCTGTTAAGTCTTTTACTCAACACAGTCAAAAGATTTCAGGACAATGACAGATGCAATGGTCATGGATTCCCAGGAGAAGATCAGCAGCTATTAAATTTCCTTCTGACTAACCTGACCTGACTTAGCACAAATTCAAGAACTCTACTTTTAATACTGCTGAAAATTTTCCCTGTGAACTTCAAAGGGCCATTAGCTTTAAACAACAAATAAAATGATCTATGGCGAGATCGTCCAAGAAAAGCAGGTGTTTGGTGACGGTAAGTCAAACACAAGATAGATGCTGTATTCCAGTCACCTCCAACAACTCCAATACAGAAGACACAAATTGTGGTCATCCAGGAGCACATTTTCTTCCTGAGAATACGGGCAGTTCTACTCAGAGAAGTCTGTGGGTTTTTTAATGTGGAGAAGAATGATTCTATGAAAGAAAGGTGAATTAACAAACAAGCAGAAGTGTCCCATGCAGTCTGTCAAAGTTCAGTTGCTGGGATACAGCAACAGAAGGAAAGGTCATCACATCTATGACAGTTATGCAGAGCTTCAAGACTTTAAATAGAAAAGAGTTTATGTAACCCTGGTGCCCAAGTGCTTCCTTATGACAGCTTCTCCCAGCCAAACCATCATGGTGCAGCTCAAAGTATTTCCTGTTACATTTAAGTGGTTCTTTTATTCACATTGCAATTATATCAACAGGCAAGGTATAACGTGTAGCCTTTGATGGAATTTTCATGTTTTATAACAAGAGATGTAATATACAAATTTATTTTCATGCTATGGTTTATACTATACCAATAGTACAATTCTGAGATTTTAATTCTACCAACCAACAAAGCAATTGGAAGTTGCTGTTGATTTTCCACTGTGCTATTTAGAAGATGCCATAGTTGGATTTTACAAGATCAAAATTTACCAAAAAGATAAGGTAATAGCATTAGTTCATTAACTATATAATAATTCATTGTATTTTACACGGAATTTTCCTTTTTTCCTGTTAAAAAAAAAAAAAAATCACTCTCCTCTTCCGGCAGACCTAACATAACATACACCTAAAAAAAAAAAAAATTATCTGATACTGAGAAGTGCATATATCCATGCTTTAAGTGTTCAAAAATTACTTCAGGAGGTATGCCCAGAATTTTCATTAGGAAGTACCTTATCACTATAATAACATGAGATTAAATAATTGAGAAATTCACCCCAGAACCAAAGCAAATGAGAACGTTTACATACCCACTTGAACTGAAATAATACATTTCACAAACTAGATTAATCCTTCAGTTGCAGTTAAAGACTTTGTTGGTACAGAAATGAATAACCAGATAGACCTTACACTGACCAGCAGGTTCAGTGCAACAGCTCTTCTCTCAGGGCTGTTCACATACCTACTGCCCCAGCGAAATCGTGAACGTACATCTGATGTCCACCACCCACCCTGAGCACAACAGCTCTCAGTCATGCCCAGTGTGTGCAAACATTTCTATCCCAGCTGCAAACTGCACTATGCGTTTTATAGTGTTTGTAGATAATATTCCATCCACACCACTAAAGACTTCACTTGAGAAAGACCGAACTCATGAAGCTATTTGTCAGAAACCGATATCCCCATTTCAGAAGCACCACAAATAATGGGAGGGCTGCTCTAAACAGCTGGCCAGACATTACCCATATACAGCATAACCCTCAGGTTGCCTAAAATTATCATTGCTGGCTTTGTGTCACACATTACCTTGCTCATTCTGTTGAGGACATGTTGGTAAGAACTGGCAGTGTGTAAATGATCCATCGCCAGATATTTAGCCCTTCCAAACCCTCTTGTGGAAACCACTGATTTTGGCACCAGACCTTGAATCTATTTTAGGATGGGAATACGTTTAACCTGTTTTGGACTGAGTACAGCTGTATATTAAACCTATAATCAAAAAGGGATGGGACCATTATGATATTATGACATGACAGAACTTCAGGAAAATGATTCTTGAAGCACTGACCACTGTGGGGAGGACATCTAAAGAGCATTTTCCTGACGAAAAACAATTTTAAGCTCTTCATGAGCATCTGCAGCTCTCCAGTGAGCTCTCAACCTTAACAAGTTCCCTGTGGTTGAAATAGACACCCATTTCACTTGGAAATAAAAGAGATATGACAGACTCGAGCACAGAAGCGTAACAACTCAGGCAATTATATCGCTGTATTTCTGGATGTTATCTTTCTCTCAAGAGTGGCTGAAGTAATCACTGAGAATCAGTTAAGGTAAGCCATTTTATGCTTTGTGAAAGCTGCTGCAGTCTGGAGCAAGGGGGTAGAAAGGAGAGGGAGGAGAGGACACTGACAGTTTATTGATATCGTGGGTCATCAGTAAATCAAAGCTCAGTCCACAGCAGCATGCATAAGAAAAATCTCTGCCTTTATACAGAAGAAAGTAATTGGTAACTACTGAATATATATATAAAAAAATCTTGGCAAACTCAAGAACTGTCTTTACAGTATTCTTTGCATACCTTACATTTGTTGAATGGTTTCCAAAACTAAGGCTTTCCCATGGGAAGGCAAAGAAACAATAGCAATTTCTTCTCAATGAAGCTCTCCTAAAGCCAAAGAGTAAACATACAGTATGTGACCTGAAAGTTTGCTTTTAACTGTACAAGTGGCTAATTACATAACTAATCAAAATACCTTCAAAAGCAATTCCTAAGGGAAGACTGAAAAAAAAAGGAGAAAAGAAAAAAGAAAAAAGCAGCCTAACAAAGAGCTGGGGATTGATAAGCAGTTATACTGTATAAACTCGTACGTGTGTGCACGTACATTCAAGTTTAATGGTGTTTAAAGATTTCTTTTTCTTCTGGATGGGACTGTGTAACCCACAGGAAACCTGTATTTCACCTGAGAATCCCATGCAGGTTAAAAAGATGGATCTGTATGTGACACAGCTCCTGTTCCAAAAGGGAACACGAGCTGATGACGTGGCAGCCGTGGAATGTGATTACTGTATGTCCTAGGCATACTTCTCAACATCAAACACTGAAATAGTTTGTCTCAAGATTGATTTTGAAAGGTGGATGTGTTTGCAGAATTTAAATTCTCTCTTAAAAATTGGAGGAGTGGAAGAAAATCTGTTTCTTTACATGAAAAAAACCTCACCATTTGGTGAAATGCCTTCTAGGTCAGGACATGGCATATACTCACATCTCGTATATGTCTTCCATTGCCATGCAACACATGGAATTAAGCTAGATATAGAGTTTCTTTCATATTCATTCTTAAAGAAAACTAAGAGCACATTTAGACCCTGGAGATGTGAGGTTTTTTAGGCACCTGTATTGCAGGTAGAAAGGAATTTAAGCATTTTGTGCGTAGTTTGTAAAAGTGCCCACATTATGACAGTTTAACAAAATTGTCCATTTCTGTGCAAAACCTGGTAGAGGTTGTGGGTTTAGGTGTCTTAGTTTTGTTACACCACCATTCCTTGGTGTGCTGAAGGCAGCATTAGCTCAGGCATTCTCTGACCCCTACTGGCGGGGCTGGCCCCTTTAGTTTCTGCATACAGAAGGAAATAGAGGGGAAAATACACTTTATGGCTTTAGGAATGCCAAGATGGTGGTAATAAGGAATTTGAAAGCCAGGTAGAAAATGCTTCATGGAGAGAAAAGTCTTCTCTGGAGGACAGGGCATCCTGAAGTTATACAGGAGAAAAGCCAAAAAACTATTTTGAAACTGTGATCCTCTTTTAAACCCTTTTAGAGGTTCTTGATCAGAGAGATCCATCTGAGGTTGATTTACAAACTGCCAATGCAGACAAATTCAGTTAAGAGCTCAAGGAACTTCCTGCTGCAGAAGAGGTGCTGGCATATGCTGTGTTAGAAGTATGGCCACTCCCTGATCATCACTGAGAGGAAATCACCACAGAAGACCAAGCACAGCCCCAGCCTTGGCTCAGTACAGCCCAGCAGCTACCCATGGAGAACATGCAGAGACACAATGATGATTAGCTCATTTTACTTCATCACCCATTCCCAGGTTGAAGCATTGATACTCTACAGGGAGAGCTCTCCGCAAGAGGAGGCCAGTGAGAAATCTGGAGGACCTTCATAACTGCTTCTGTCTCAAAACTCTTGTCATCAAGGAGTATTCTTATTTAGGGAATTCTGCAGGAAAGCACACACGGTAAATTGGTCCAAAGATCCATCTGTTGTTTCACAATGTGATATGGAAGGACATCAGCATTAAACTGGATCCACTCACTTCTGAACAGATCAACCTCGCTATGCAACTCAAATGGACAAGGCATGCAGCTTTGGTGATAGCATCTCCTAAAGGTAGTTGTACAAAAGCTGTACAGTACTTTCACATTACAACAGCTAAAGCAAGCTTCAAATGCTGTCTATAATGCTGACAGCAAACTGAAATAGATGAGAAAATTATTTTTCACATTTATACAAGTTTCCAAGAAACTACAGAGAATGAGTTCTTCTGGAGTTAGACAACTTTTGCATTACAACAAAAAGTCAACAAGTTTTCCGATTAAAAAATATCCTATTTTGGATTATTATACCTCCAGAACAGCAAGCTGAACAATAGAGATTCTCGCCTTAAATTAATAAATCCATTTCTAGTTGTTAATAAAGTCTACATTTTTGTATGGAACAGTTATTTACTGATGAGTAAGTGCATTTAAATTCTTAAGTAATGTCTTCGCCTTACCAAATCTGCTTCAGTTTATTTTAGCATCCAGCTGATCATGTCATATTTAGCTGGAAAATATACAGCTCTGAAAAAATGTGAGGAGAAACCTGGAGACGTACAGTATAATTATGAAAAAAGACTTTCCAGTACCTCTAACATTACATGCCAATATCAATATTCTTAGTGAACTGCATTTTCCCCATATGCTTCCACATGTGGCCAAAAAAGTATTGGAACCAGTTTATGTCCCAAAAAAAAAAAAAAAAAAACAAAAAAAAAAAAAAAAAAATCAGCTTCCTAGACTCATCCCCCCGCCCATCCCCAGCCCAGCCAGGTCCCTAATGAACATCTAAGTAAATCTCTGAACTTCGGCTTCACTAGAAGACATTCCATATTTTCTGACCTCATTCTGACTTTTGTATCAACTATATTTCCTGCTAGGAAAATAAATAATAAATCATTTGGGAAATAGATTTGTTGTAAAGGCAACTTTCAATATTGAATGCCCAAACTGCAAAAAAAAAAAACAAAAAAAAAACAGATTATTACAAGTTCCTTTTCCCCCCAAGTAATGGAAGGGGTTGCTTGAAACATCTGCAGATGCATCTCTGCAAAATGCTGCAACTCATGTAATTATCCACATCCTACTGCATCTCAAACGCTGTTCTTGGTCAAGTTCTCCCCAATGCTGAAACAGGCTTTGCTTCTCTGCTCAGTATAGTATTTTTGCCCCACAGAGTACCACTCTCTGAACCAAGAGCAAATCAGCAACAGCAGCTCAACACTATAAATCAAAGGTGGACAACTTGCAAGTGGAGGCGGCCTTCAGCAAAAGCCTGGGAAAATTCCCCTGGTTTTAATGGGCCTTGAATTTCACTGGTTTTTATTTCTAGCATAGTTCTCAGTTCACCTGAATTAAACAAGCCACTTAAATTCAGAAGCAGTCAAGAGTTTTGAATCTTTAACTCGGAAGATTTGCTCTCAGTGTTGTAACAGTATTGTGTGTGCACCCACGCATGTTTTACCTTTTGGAACGTATCCACAAGAACGAAGAAGGAGACATACTGAAGATGGAAAAGAGGGACTATAAAAATATACTGTCTATACTACAGCCCTGTGTCCCTCTGTGATTCTCAAAGTAACCCACTGCATGTTCTTCGACACAAGGTCCATATTATCTGCATCCCCTTAACTAATTTTTTTGGGGGGGAATTGCTATACAACTAAAAGTATCCAATTCGGAGGCTGGAGAGGGAAAATGAACTTACTGATGCAAGATAAACTTTATCAGAATCCATGTTGACCTTCCTCTCTTTTGAACTCACAAACATTGATTAACTTGTAAGTTATGTAGCAATGGGACAACTTAAATAACACCCTTTTCAGTACTTTGTTTCCTGCTGACTAGGTATTTCAGCACCTGTAACTCCTTAAAAATTAGTTCATCTAAAGCCAAGATGATTAGAAGAGCTATTATTTGGCTTATTTCCCTCATTATGTCAGCTCATGGAAGTGGAGAATCTTAATGAAATGGTAGGAAAAGGTTGAAGCACCTCTGCTATGAAGATAGGCTGAGAGAGTTGGGGTTGTTCAGCCTGGGGACGAGAAGGCTCTGGGAAGACTTTAGAGACCCTTCCAATACCTAAAGGAGGGTACAGGAGAGATTGGGAGAGACTGTTTCAGGGAATGGAGCAATAGGACAAGGGGTAACAGTTTTAAATTGAAACAGTGGAGATTTAGATGAGATATCAGGAAGAAATTCTTTGCTGTGAAGGCGGTGAGACACTGGAACAAGTTGCCCAGAGAAGCTGTGGCTGCCCCATCCCTGGAGGGGTTCAAGGCCAGGCTGGATGGGGCTTTGAGCAACCTGGTCTGGTGGGAGGTGTCTCTGCCCATGGCAGGGGGGTTGGAACTGGATGATTTTTAAAGTCCCTTCCAACCCAAACCATTCTATGATGATACTATGATTTACATGCAAGTTACTGATTCGTAAGAGTTACCATTTTTCAGTGCCCCCTGCTCCAAGTTTATTTTTAAAGAATTGGCTTTTCTTTTTCAGCTCAGCCATTTCTACCCTTTTGCCTTGCAGAATTACAAGCCTAGTTACAGAGCACAAGAGATAACTTCTTGCTAAGAAATAAGTTCAGAATGAATAATGGTAGTAGTGTTATTTATGTACGGATAATGCATTCCATGAATGTTTTCACCAAAATTATTTCAAAAAGCTGTTTTGACATTCTGATTTCTTTAATGAGCAGTATCTTGTGTTCGCAACTAAAACATAAAACAGTGCAACATGTACAGAAGCTTTTATAGTGCCGGCATCACAGCTAACAGGAACTAGTACAAACACATTCTTTTTTTGTGACATTACATTTTTAGAGTTCAATGGCCCTTATTATTTCTCAAAGCAAGATGAAGCTTCTCATGATTAACCATGTGCATGATATGACAGCAGAATCACAAAAAGGTCAGTTATCTACACCCAGTAGGTTGATCCCATCGCTTTAATTACATTTTTTTATGTTTTTTTTTTTTTTTTTTTGAGTTGGTCAGTGGAATGGGGTGATGGCAGAGGCAAAAGAGAGGGCAATCAATGGTTCCACAAAAGGTATTAGACCTTCTAATGTATTGCAAATATTTTTGCAGTGTACATAGTAAGCTAGGCACATCAGTGTCCTGTGCTGCCCAGTACAGTTTTACCTACACAGAGAAGATTACATGAAGTGATTAACACACGGTACATTTGGTCTAGGTGACAAGTCAAGTCTTTTCCATTACTGACTTAGTGATTTTTCATGTCTTTCTTCAAAATGATCACATATTATTGTGTAAAACAAAGTTACCTACAAATCCTTATTAGTATACTGGGCACTGGGGTCAAAACAACTGCCATAGGGCTAGAAACCAGAAGAAAAAGACTCATTCTAGGCATTATTTACTTGTAATGACATAGATTTTGTAACGATCTTCCTGTTTTATTTCTCCAGTTATACGATGGGCAAAATAAACGATGTTGTAGCGTTCCTACCCGACAGCATGCATATCTGTTTAAGTGTGAATACTAAGGATGTTTATTATGAAGTTATAAGAAGCAAAATAAAGAGTTTACTGGTGTATTTACTAGTGCTGCTGTAGTACTCAGCATCTTTAGGGTAGTAAAGTTCCCAATATATTTTGCTCTGCACAAATGAAAGGTCTTTACCTTGAAGAATTTTTCCATCTGCAACAGACACCATAGCCCCTTAGGGAATTTTTTTCTTAGCTGGTATATTTTTATGTTCATATACTTTTCTAAAACCACATATAGTTTTAAAGCAGAGCTTATACTGGGCACGATCCTAGAATGCTTTCTCCCCTCAGAAGTACCTGGGAAATTTGTCTCCTCCACTCAACATTGCTCAGGTTATAAGCTTTCACTTAAGTATAAAGACAAAATTTACTCCCCAGTGGTCAGTTCAACTAGCTAGTAGTATCCCCACATTCATCACTGGTTGCAGGTATATAAAAGCCATTAAAGATACTGATAAACATTCTACTTGTCAGCCTGTACTGTAGAAGTTTAGAATAGATTGGGTATTGGGTCTAATCCCCATTCTTAAAACCTACAAAACATCACATATTATTTTGGCCGCACAACGCAATGAGCATCCAGCTTTTCTTACTAAATTTTGACTGAAGTCAAGTTCACATAAAGTGATTTAAGTTCAGGTAAAACCTGAGCAGAATTTTTCTTTGAGGAGGAAGGATATTATTTGGCTCCTCTTTGCTAGTTCAAAACCTTATCACACTCTGTTGCAATGTAAAAGAACTCTGCCATCTGCCTATAACATTCTTGCAAGACATTCTAAGTAGATGTAATGGAATGATCTGTTTCTAGAGTCACAGACATACTATGAGAGGGAGCTAGAATGTAGAGACTAACTACTAAAGAGGTTGAGACTGTATTGTCAACAAAAGCAGAAGGATGGTGAGGTATTTTGCTCACACATAGCTCTGAGCCTGAGAAAGTACTTTATGTGCCACTCAATCAAATAAGCTTCATCTTTCTGGCGGTCACAGGATTCCGTTTGTTGAAAGGTACCTGGTATGCTTGTACACAGATGAAAGTCACTTTAAATATTTGTTCTCAATTAGGTATTGTTTTTGCTATCACCATCTGCACCAGTATGACTCACCCATTCATAAACTTTCTTTTCTTTGAGAAGGCAGGGGAGTTATTGGTGCCTGTATCAATCATTCCAGCTTTATGAATTAAAAGATTTTACACTTCTTATTGCCACCCAGATGTTCAGGGTATTAACCATTCAAATCTAAAGATATCCAGAACTATAAAAGAAAACAAACCTGTGCATTTTTAATGGAAGAATGCAACCAAGAGCTGCTGCTGAGTGACATGAACCAAAAATAAAAATACAGATGACTAAGCACACACTTGCCAAACAACTTCTAAGACCAATTTAAGAATCAAACACACCACTGCCAAAGCTTTGAACTAGAGGAAGCAGATGCTTTTGCTGCTGTGACATGCATTTCCACCCAGCAGGTAGACGGGATGAAATCCGGTCTCATCAGGTCACTAACAAGGATCCAGGGCTAACAGCAGATTGGGATACGCCAGCAATAACAACACTTTTACATATGATTTCCTGATACATGGAAGTTAGATATTTCCGTTATTTCATCTTCTATTTTTCTTTGGAAAAAACTGCTGAAAACTAAATTGCAATGGAATGCAGGCATCTATTCTGATACACAATAGTTTATTGAAATGAGCTGACAGGAAACATTCTTTCCCTGTATGTATGTATGATTACCACCAAGTGAAGTGACCACATGTACACACGGTCAAAGGCAAAGATACTTAACAGAAGTAAAGGTGGTGCAGGTGGAATTAATTCCTGGTAAAATAACAGTCCCTTCAAAGTCCACTTAGAAGAGTTACTGCTGTCAATATAATGAATTTGTTTGGTTTATTACCACCATGTTTGTTTTACAGGGCCAAACCTTTAGCTGCTTACATCATTACTTGGCAAAAGCAAAAGCCAGGTCGGTGAAATTCTGAGAGCCAGGTCTGTGTGAATAAAAATAATTTTTTTTTTTTCTTTCTACCATGAAAAAATAGATTTGCTACAGCAGTAGCAATGGAGGGAAAAGTCTGCTTGGGAAAAAAATAATAATACACTTTCCACAAGATATCCATTTCATCAAGAAATTGTTCATGCTACAGTTAGTTTCCATTTCTCTCTTTTTCACCCCAGAGGTCCCTAATGTCAACTACAGGCTGCTTCTGGTCACTTTCCCAAGGGAAAGCTCTGTGTGGCATTAATGGCTGGAAAGGCATGGACTGAGATCAGCATGAAAATACATGGAATATAAGGCTACAATGACAGCAATAGCATATTTTAAACTTAGGAGTCCCCAGGGCATTACATCAGTAACTCAGCTGAGACACTGAACCAAGAGAATAATTCTCACATTATTTAACTATTTGTTATGAAACATGAAATAGCTGAAAAGACATTTTGATTAGATCTCCTCAGCAGTTAAACCTTAAATCCAAAAGCTTCCTCTATGAGCCCACTGACTTCATGGATCTGTATGCAGGTTTTGATGCATTCAGAGATAAGTCAAGCAGAGCAGAGCAACTGTGGGAGACCTGCTCAGCCTGAACAGTCCTGTTGAGGAAAAACAACTGCCCTGTCCCATCAGCTGGTCCCCCATGAGCACCAGGCCCCACACATGTGATGGAACGCCACAGCCCTGCCATCCCTGCCCAGGCAGAGCCAGGCACAGCCATGGCAGCTCCATGCTTCTATGCAAGACCATGCACAGGAGGGAGCAGTTGGCTGTTGGGGTGCAGTTTGTTCTCCAAACAGCTGTTCCCAATCTCTGCTTTGGAAGAGGCAAGAGGCAGAGTTTCCTGTACCACTCTGAAAACAGTTGCTTCACGAACTCCTGCTGTCACAGGATCACAGGATGATTTAGGCTAGAAGGGATCTCGTGATTATCGACTCTCACCCCTGCATTCACTTGGTTCACTTCTCCATGGAAGTAGCACAGACTGACATGTACAGGACTCATTGATCAATCATACAGAATTACTACCTACAAGTGGGGGGGATCATGTATTTTTAAAAGGTATCCATTAGTCAGTGCTGAAACAGTAACTGAAATACATTCACAGCTTTCTTGAACACATAAGTATACATCTTATCTACATAAGTGTAAAACAACACATTTCAAATCACAGATGAATTAAAAATGACCTATTCCAGTGCACACAAGTTCACTGAGAGGTAGGGAGAAAGTCCTGTTCATTCAAGTGCAGCTGTTTCTATCAGATGCAGCTTAAAATAAATTGAAAATATGACAATAAGTGTGCGATAGAAACATTAATTACCTGGAACAGACAGGCTGTGTTGAATTCAAATATTTGCCAGTAATTTAATACCTCTTAGCAGCAGAGCGATAACCAAGAGCAACCCAAGGCGCTGGAGATGGGCTGTGTGTGAAGGTGCTCCAACCGTTCAGTGATGTGTGGTGCTTGCAACCAGCAATGGGTACATGAATGACTACAGATGTTCATTTGCTCTTATATTTCTACTTGTCTCTTAACTATCAAAGGTTTCTCCAGCTTACACATCGGCAACAAAATAGCACTCTATCTTAGATAATTGTCTTTCTCAAGAGAGAAATCTGGTTTTCCAAAGTGGCAGACACTCCAAAATTTCAACTCGAGACAGTGGCAACAATGGTGACTGTTCATAATTTCTGATAGACAAACTGAAGACTTCTCAGTCTTAACAGAAATATTTTAAAAGTCAGGTTCACTGTCTGTTCTCATGTTCAGTGACACAGAGAGCGAAAGGGTCTATATCTTAATATTCTACATTCAAAAGGGACTAATTTAATTACAGGGCTGCATTTTGTTCTGTGCAAAATTCAATAAACTGTGGTTGTGCACTAACGAAATATTGAAGAGGAAATGAAAAGTATATTCAGTCAAGTTTCATTTTCATGAAGACATAAGTATAGACAAGAGGGAATATAAATAGTGCACATTGGAAGCCTTCATTATTTAAAAGTTGCATGTAAGCACTCCTTTCATCAACAAAGACTAAAGAAAGGAGAATTATGCCACAGATCAATTTTATTTTTCTTCAAAATTAGATAGGTAAAGATAGTGGAGTAGAATTTATTAATAAGTGAAAGGAGGCCTTAAAAATCTGAAGAAATAATAAACTCATCCACCCAGCTGTAACTCCTCCAAGTTATTCTGTCTCAATCCAAACACCTTCAGTGCTGGTGCTCTAAAAAGACCTTTTCAATCTTTCCTTGCTTTTTACAATAAACCAGTGTTGCTCAATTCATTTAAGGCTTAATTCATGAATAAGAAACCACATTTACTCCACGCTCCTGCTTGGGATCTATCACACAGCTGGGATGAAAGGGCCTTGATTCAGAAGTTGCCAGGAAGTCAGGTCACAGTGGTACAGGGTCAACGTTTAGGCCAATACAATGAAGCCCACAAAAATTTGAGTAATATGCACTTCTCATCACAATACATGGGAACTTACACTTAGGGAGTCCCACAAAATATTCCGTCCACATCCCAAAAGTCTCATCAAAGAGAGAATGTGAACAGAGACTGTGGGCATGAGGTATTTCTCACCCTTGGCTGAAACTGCTGGGATGGGGAAAAAAAAAAAAAATAGATGGCAATTGTAGCAGAATGTAAAGCAGTGCACTGTCCATTCTCTAGTGCTATGTGGCTGCTGACCAGAGTGAATGATGATTTTCCTCATCTGAAGCTTAAGAAACACTTTGGGGATCACAGGCATGTTGCAAAATGTTTAGAGAGGGGAAGGGAAAGCACACTCCAGTGTTGGGCAGGAGGGTTTATGAGAGGCTCCTAAAGTCCACTCATGATGCTCAGGAGCACTAAAAGCATCTGTGTGCCTGCCTCAATTGGGCAGCAGCCCCCCTCAGTATGCAGTTCACATACAGCTTTACCTCTGCAAGAAAAAGAAACATTCAGCAGGGAGGGAAGAAAAATAATCAACTCATTAACGTTCCAAAATATAAAACATTGGGACAGAGTGTTTGCATCTTATGGAGTGTTTGCTATGAAATTCTCAACTGCCAAATTAAATGCATCAGTGCAAAAAATAGCAGAGAAATACCAAAAGATGCCATCGTGTCCAGAACCGCAAGCATTTCCTTGTATTCACTATCCCCATAGCTAGACAGGGAGGTTCCTCCACCCAGGGTGACTGTAACTTCCCTTATAGAAATACCACGAGCGCTCTGAGTAAAGCATTGAATGTGGTTTTTAACGCTGATGATTCAGCTCAGAAGTGGCACACAAACAGCCAGGCTCACTAGAGCTTCATTCTGCATTTGCAAGCAGCAGCCAGAGACGCTGGGAGTATCCCCTACAATTGTTAACCAAATGGAAAGATCCCCCTTCATCCATCTCAAGCTTGAGCCATTACGCAAATCATCACCTTCTCTGCCAAAGCAAGTCTCTGCGATGGAGATGCAATTTGCAGCTGAATGGGAAACTTTTGGTTACAAAGAGATGAGTGAGATAAAGCTGTCCCTACCTACACCTGCTGTGGCTGCTTTTGGAAGGCTGGGCTCGATCCTTCTGCAGAATTGCATCCAGTGCCAACAGAGACCATGAAAAGAAAATCCTGATGCCCCTTGAACACAGGAATAACTGCTGACCACTGTTCAAGGCAAAACTTATCAGCTCATCTAATGGTATCGTAATCCAGTTCTGCCTCTTCTCCTTATCCACATCCCAGTCTTTTTAATTAGAGATGCAAAAGCCCACCCTGGCAAAACTCCAATTGTTTTTGAAGTCATATCACTGTTTCTTTTTTCCCCTTGTGTCATCTTCTAGCTCCTCTTCAGCCTTTGTATCCAAGTGTCCCCAGGCTCCTTATTGCAACCCTACTTCTCTTCAAACCCACACCCATCCTCATATCTTTCTTATCAACTATCCTGCTGGTTTCTCATATTGTCCTCACCTAAATTGTTTTAGCCTTCAACACCCTACCAACTAAACGTTGCTCCTTTTCCTTGTTGCACCTCTAATCCATTTAACATCCAGATTTTGGTTTTCGCCTGTATTCCCAGTATTATGTCCCATCTGCAGACCAATGGAGTTTGTGCCTTTAAACAGTTGTTCCTGCACAATACAAGAGCAAAGAAAATAAAATCTCCCTGTGCAGTTGTCCATGTTTAACATGGACACAGCAATCTGGGATTGCAATTAGATTTAGGAAGATTCCATTCAGCTCTGGACTTGAAGAGTCCAAATACATTTTGCACACTTCAAGGAATGACCTAATGGCAGTATCACAAATCTTTAATAAGTACATCCAAATTATGACATTTATTTTTGCTCAAGACTTAAACACGCTCCATTACAGGAATAGGAGAGAAAAAAAAAAAAAAAAAAACCAAAAAAAAACCCCAACCAAAACCTTTCACAGTGTGCAATTCCGCCAAATTTTAGATACTAAATTCAAGCATTAGCACACTTAAGGAACCAAAATGAGGTGATCAGAGTACTTCTAATATGAACAACAAAAATGGCATTTCATTCTCATTTTGAGAAACATCTGGACTCTTACTGTAACATCCCTAAAAATCAGCCTGAAGTTGTTACTCCAAACAGAAACCACAGGCAACACAAAAACACAGTGCAAATGCAAAAAACCATTTGCAATGTTTTTGCCTACACCAAACATTGGAAATAATCTAACAGTAAAACAATTGATAACTATTACCTTTTTTATAATCTTGAGTTTTCAAAACCCCTGAAGACAGTCAAACTTCATAATGCCCTGGAATGGACTGTACATCACAAATTTTTTGGGGGGAGATTTTCAAAGGTATAGAGGTTATCCCTCCGCTTTGGATACCACATATGCCATCATCCAAAATCTTGTTCTGCACCAACACCCAAAAGATCTCAGTCTTGACAGGAGTAAAGGATTCAGACCATGTCATGTCATGGCCAAGTGAAGCTCAAGTCCAGACATTATATCTTTTTTTTTTTTAGTCTGGATTGAGAAGCTTCCGTTTGGTGGGTTTCCTCAGATTGCTCCTTATATATACTGCAAGGTTCGGTCTCAAAATTCATTTGCAGTTGTTAGCATTTAGTTTTAAAACAAGAAGAAGAGAAGCCACAGTATCAATGATCTGGATATATGTCATAAATTGGTTTATTTGCTGCAATATTTAAAGGTAAGAAGACAGAAAAAACCACATAGATAAATCAAAAGATTGATGACAGCATAAGACCTGAGCACCAATATGCTATTTTAGCCATTGGAAAAAACCCCAAACATTTCTTCCTAACTATAATCTTCGTCCCAGTTCTCCCTTTAGCAGTTCATCCTGAACATAAATTGCATATTTCCACATCGTTTAATCCTGCCCTGTCCCAGAGATAGTTCTTGAGCTTTGTCACCCTTTACAACAGCTGTTTTTTCTTAAGTTATCCAAAAGGTGAAAGGAGGAGACAGAGGGAGCGTGGAAACAGCACTATTTAGGACTCCCTTTTTGTCTTTGGCCAAACAACATCTATGAGAGTAGGAAACGAAGAGACACAATGGGGTGAAGGTTCTTGACTGTTTACAATTAAACACCCAAACCACAAGATATTTATTATTTCATCTTTGACAGGCAAATTTTAGAAATCCAAAATAGAGCTTTCAAACTCCCTTTTTATGTCTTCAAATTAGTTTATAGTTCTGATCTATAAAGAAAAATCACCTTACTCTAAGTGTACTTGCACTGCTGATTCCATCTAAAAACCATCTCTTAAACTCTGCAGAATGTTTTAAAAACTGTTGGAAGAAACACCATTTCCATTCCATTGCCTACATTTACAAAGTAGTTTTTATAAACTTTGGAGATGCTCTTTCTTGTTATTTCGGCAGAACTCCTGCTCTACCTGGAACTCACAGCACCCCTCCATATTCCTCTGAGGCCATCTAAGGATCTCCTAAATTCCCACAGAGATAAAAAGGACACTAATACATAAAGGGGGAAACAGAACTATTTCCCATGGCTGTGAGTGCCATTTCTGAGGTGATTTATTACTTCATTTCAATGAACAGCAGCATCTTGCTGCAGCCAGAATGTGAAATAGCAAAGGGGACTGAAGGATTTGCCTATTTCTAAGAGCATCAAGGATTAGGTCTATTGAAAGGCTGAGAGAAGGTTCTGTGAGGAAACTGCGTGGCAGCAGCCTGCTGTATCTATCATTGTGAACACAGCTCTCCAGCTTCTAGAACTACATTTGCACGCACACACAAAATTAAATTAAATATGCCAAAAGAATACTGTGATACCAAATAACGTGCACTGTAAATTTTAAATGTAATTGCTTCCTATAACCATGTTTGCCTTAACACTGTAAATACGGAAGGGTGTAACCCTTAACCAGGTCCTTATCACTTAACTATATAGAAATAAGAAACAGTTGGTGAGTTTTGAAATTTATTGACTCAGCAGTTTACTGCAAGAGATGACTTGGCTGCACTGGAAGAAAAGAATGGGGGAAAAAAAAAAAAAAAGACAAGTTCTCTGTAGGCAGCTGGCTCTCACTTACGCTTTTTTAAGACCATACATACCAAATTTAAATCTGTTGTGAGGAAAATTATAATAAATCTGCTTCCCTTCTCTTTATACTGAAATAGTGAATTACTTATACAGTATCTGCTTTCCAGATTTCCAAATATCAGTGAAGGTTTTTTTGCCAAAAAATTATAAATGAGTATATATACACACACATACATAAAAAAAATAATAATCACAAAACATCACTGCTTTATACTGGCCAAAGTATAGCCTATACTATAATAAAACACAGCTTATTTGGTGTGCTTGATCTCACAAAAAGAATATGCCTGTGAGCATTACCACTGAATTAAACAAGACTGTTCATGTGACTAGTTGTTGGTGCAAGCTTGTGAGGCTGGACCTTGAAGTTTTTACACACAAGGCTTAAATGAATGTGTCATTTTAAAAGGGAATCTGAAGCAAATGGCAATTCATTGATCATAGAGAAGTGGAACATATGGTCCTGGCTACTCATAAGGAGAAAAGAATAGGAGAAAGAGTGTTTGTCCTTTTATGTTCAGGAGAGTTTCACTGACACTGAGTAAGTGGCAGAATATAAAAATCAATGAGAAAAGTGATATTTTTATTTACAGAAATTGGCATTTCCATCCTCACTTTATCCTCACCATTGTTTCTAAACAGCTGACTATAAAAAATACTGAATACTGAGCTTATTATCAATTATTATTAGACTACGGGTAAAATCTCGGGTACCACACTTTCTGGAAACGCCTCTACTGTCCCAGAACTGTTCTCTCTGCCAGCACATGCTTGACTTAATCAAAATGCCACAAAAGACCTCATTCTTCAGCCTTTTCCTTTTAATGACGTAGGGTCATTTATAGCAAATGAGTTCGCCCTGGATTTGGCTGCAACTAATTCCCTCAGTTTTGCTAATATTTGTTATAAAATAGAAGTTATACCTGCCTTAAATTGGGTACCACTCCACTGGCTTCAGAGAAGCTACACCGGGGGTTAATGTGGCTACATACAACCTTTCTTCCTTTACCTCACAACCCTAGTTTCTATTACCTCCATTTTTACTGGTTTAGCACCTAACTTGTTTTAACTTCAGCCCAAGACTTTTTCACCCCTTTCTTACACTTTTTCTTACTTTTAATCCAGCAATTCAGTGCTATTTGCCTATCTACCTTTTCACCTCACTTATTCATCTCTCCAAATTAACAGTATTTAGGAATATAATTCATAGATAGTCTATAGAGACAGCATATGATTATACATTATGATTAATTCTGCTTTCCTGAACAAAGTGGTTTTACTTGCATTTAAACAGAGTTGCGTAAAATTAATAGGTTCTACGGGGATGTTGGGCTGGCTCACACTGTTCCTGACCATCTCTAGGGATTGAACCCTGGCAAACTATTAAACCAGGTTTAATTTCACTTCAAATCCTTGAAGACACCACAGTTCAAGGTAATGTTCAAGTTATCCTACGGAGACCAGCAAGTGGTTTACAACCTTTTAAGTATGTCTTGAACTTTCAAAATAGAACCAGAAACAGAAAACACTTCCCATCCGTGGCACCTTTGTAAAGGGTTTATGAACTGTAGCACTAGTAAAGTCAGAGAAAGGAAGCTATGGGAACTACTTAGGGAGCAAAAGAGGGAGACAGGAGACTGAGACAGAAAGAAAGCCATAGCTAAACAGAATAATTCACATACTAAGTGTTTCTAGCTGGGAAGAAGGAAAGAATCAAGTTGGGAAATCTGGATTTATTTTAACACTTTGATCAACAGCTGTGATGGGAAACATCTTACAAGATTTTTGCAATACTGAATTCAATATGTTTTAAAAAATAAAAACAAAACAAACCACCCAACCATCAGTCTGTAACATATAGATAAAACCAGCATTCTACACCATCGTAATTTAATTAGACCCTTTGAAGCTACACACCTTTGATCTGAGTCAAGTGATAAATATCGTGTATTTTAAATGGATTATTGCAAGTTCTGTTTAGCACAACGTTAGGTTTGAGCTAACAGAGTCTTGGTGTGATGAGGAAATAACCTGAATGGAACAGACACGAAATGCAGAGGCATCTGCTCTGCTCCTTTCAAACATACAGGTGCCTGGCTACCTAAAAATTTCCAAAGAGTCACAACAAATAACATCTACCCAACCTGGGGAATGAGAAAGACACAGACTATTTGCAGAGTAAAACTCTTGCCTTTGCATTTTCAATGTACCAACGTGACAAGTATGGCTTGTGAGTGTTTTCCAGCACAAACAGAGAGGACTCAAAGACAACAAATCTTGTAAGACGCCTTTTCCAACAGAAATGAGCCAAAACCAGAGCACTTGTTAAAATCCCCTTCCAATTTTGGGAAAGCACAAATGGAATTCCCATTCAGGAACTGGATCTATCGTTATGAGGACCTAATTTCAGTCAAATGCAGCACAATTGTTCCAAATCTGACTACCTGAAGCTTTTCTGAGGACATCAGATGTCCTCAGCTCTAGTAAGAGCAAAAGTAAAACAACTTCAGTTCTCCAACTTGGAACTCAAACCCCTACCCTGGAGTAGTTTTGAATCCCTTAACTTGTCATAAATCTTATCCAGAGGTGTCTGTCTCAGCATTCAGGAAAGAACAGGTTGTATTCTAAACTGCACTTACAATATTTGTAAGATTGTTTCCGATTTCACATTCAGAGTAATCAGTGGTTTGTCTGTGTTTCTAGTTTTAAGGTGAAGAATGTTATGACTGGGTGAGTCTGAAGACAAAGCAGAAGGCATATGTCTTTCTTTGCAATATTTCAGAAGACAAGCAAACTTCAAAAATATTACAATGTTAGGTGTACCAAGCTTTAAAAAAAATAAACAAACAAGCTTGATTTCCATTCTGATGCCCTAGGTCAGAGTTTATGGCACTCACTAGAATCTCATATATCAGTAAATATGACACTCTTATCTCTTACACCTCCCACTAGAAACTATTCAAAGCTATTAAGTGTCCACGAGCTGTTTCCCAGTATCAATTCCTTTCTCTGCAATTCAGCACAGTGCATTTATCCACCTAAAAATTGACAAGCAGGCTGTAAAGCAGCAATAATAAAAGTACATGAATATGAAATAATTGTCCCCAATGATAGTCTAGAGGCATACGTGTTAATAATACTATACAAACAGCCACTCAAACCACAAAGCTACTGAAGTGGAAGAAGCAAACAAAAAGCAGTGATTATCAATAGCCCAGTGAAAGGTATCAGCTGCAGGGAACTATGGGAATGTGAGCCCAGTGTGCCAATTCCAATATTTAAACTACTTGGGCTGAATGCCAGTTTGATTTTTTTTTGTTACTAGCAAAATGATCATTGGGGGAGAAAGGAATTAAAAAAAAAACAGCCAACCTACTAAATTTCCATCCTAATCATATTTCTCAATGCTGTCCCTGCTTAGAAGCTCACTGAAACTCTCTCATTGTGGAGGAAGACTCCTCATGGAATGAAGGAGCTGTACAAAATCTCACTTCTGGTCTGTCTTTGGCCCCACACTCCCTATTTGTTAGGGAGTGCAATAACTTATTTGTGGATGCATTAATCTCTCCTATTCTACAGGAAGAGATGTATAATAAAAGGCTTGCTGAAGAGCTGTTGGTCTACAAGACACAATTCTTGGAGCTATCGTATTAGAACACAGCGGCAATTTAATTACATTTGAGTAATGTTATCATATTATGATTTCTATGAAGAAGTTTATTTAGCAAATGAGTGTGAACTGTAAAATGCTCCATCAGAAAAAAGACCATCTGAAAAAGTAGAATATGGAATTATTAATATAATTTATATTATACTATA
>VXBJ01001767.1:381088-465038 GCA_013400055.1 Nycticryphes semicollaris
CCCCCCCCAGACTACAGGAACTTGGGTTCTTTGTAACTGAATATTACATATCCCCTAATAATTGCATTTAAATGTGACATTTGTATTTTGGGAAAACACCCCACACATTTCTAATCTAGGGGTCCAACCCTAAGTTCTTGATACAGCTGTGAAGATGTTAGAAACTGTTTTGAGCAGCCTTAAGAACGGTCATACCAGGACAACCCTTCGTTCTCTTCCTGGATAACCACTTTGAAGTACAAGGGTTCAGCACTCCTTTAGGACCAAATAAATTAAATTATTCATGTGGGACCTTTCAATAGGTAGGGGAACAAAAAACCAAAAAAACGCAGCTAATTCTCTTCTCTCAGCAGCACAGGGTCTGATAAAGTCAGGTGCTCAACAACTCCTAGAAGAACCTGAGCACCACTAAATACAAGCATTGAAGAAGTGTAATACAGAAAGGATCATTTTTGGTTTCCCTCCATTTCATAGTCCATTAACAAAAGCTTGGCAGCTGATCTGGGTTTTTTGCAGGTATATTGGCTGTAAGAGTCTGGAGACTGTTAAGGTGTGTAACCACTATGTTATACAGACACTGTACACACTTTCAAACTATGAAATTTTAACTAACAAGTACTTGACCCTGTACCAGAAAAGATTATGGCCTTAAAAAAATAAAATACACTGCAATAGTGCAGAAACAGCTCATAAAATTAGTTATATTCTCCTCTTTCATGCCTCATATTTGTACATTTTTACTACATGAGTTCTGAAAATCTTGCATAGTTTAGCAGTGACTAGACTTCCACTAATGGGACTTGGACATGTATTCCAGCCCTTTCATCAGCAATAAGGAAACTGAATGTTCTCTGTTAATCAGCTCAGCACAGTCATTATTTAACCCGCAGACAATGTATGGCAGCAAAGTTTAAGTTTTCAACCTTGAAAAGGCGGCAAGCTTTGCTAGCTGACCCTGTTGAAGGCAGGCAGAAATCAGAAAGACTCTTTGTAGACAAGACATGGCAGAACAACTTAATCTTGAGAAAAAAATTCAATAAATCTGTTCCACAGCCACAAATAAGGAAAACCACTAGACTGCATCTCAAACGATGGATATGGACTGCACAGCATTACACAGATAACAGGAAAGGTTGTAAGACATCATTAAACTCTTCCAGGCTAATGGAGATAGACAGCTACACCAACGGAGCAAGAGTGCATCCCCTTTTCCTGCATGTGCTTCACTGTCAATAGTAAGGTTGGGCAATGAGAGTGACTCAAACAGCTCTGCACTGCACGAGGACCCTTTATTTTGAGCAGTTCTCGCACCAGCCAGTACCAAACATAAAAGTGAGAGAGGAAGAGGTATTAGCTCACACTAGGTTGCAATGGAAGTGCTCTCCCGATCTCTGCTACAGCACATAACTGCAAGTTTTTATTTGGAGATACCTATATACATCCACAGATATGGCCATTCAAAGACATACTATTTGATACCAAGCGATAAAACAAACGTCAGAACAGCCAGACAGACTGATCCAAGTAACTGCAATAGGATGTTTACATTCTAACACATTTGAATGTGTAATTCTTATTTCAGCCTCCATAAACTACTTTTCTGTAAAGCAAGAATAGGTTGTTGGTTTGTACCGTTGTATTTGTACTCTGAAACTGCACAAGGAAGATAAGACCTACGGGGTGTTACAAAATTAAAAAGGCTGAATTCACTAACGTGCAAAGAGTTCGATTGATTTTAAAAGTAGAATTTCCCTATTTCTGCTTAAACAGAGCAGATGGGGTATACAACTCAGAAATACAAAGAGATCAACACAAGCTGAGGGAGGAAGCAATCCTAATCAAATGTCAATTTATGTTTCTGCAACAGAAGTGATAGTAAGGTCTGGCCCTACTCAAAACACGACACAGGTGTTTAATCAGAATATAAATACAGACCAAAATAGCTAAATGAACGGCTTTTAATTCTTTATATATTTGGTTCTGTTATTGTAAACTTTGTGCAAATGCCTGGCTTGAAACACGAGTTCCAAGAAGAGTTTCAAGAAACATTAGAAAGAAAACTCCATACTTGAGGAACCAAACAGACTAAGAAATCACTGGGAAATTAAGATTACATGTAAAATAACTGTTGATTTGTACTTTAGGTGTGTCTCTGCTTGATCAGCCACAGCCAAATTTCACTTCAATTAAATCTCCTGTGAGTACCACACTAGCCATTACCTCCTTTAAAGTTAAAAGTAAAAGAACCCCACATTTCACAAAATTTCAGAGGCAAGTCCCAAGCCACGGGGCAACGTGGAGGTGGCTGCAGTAGCTTCCAAAAACAGCCATGAGTGTGCCAGCTGTGGCTCCCAGCATCCTGTCACCTGAGCGCACAAGTCATATTTCAGTGTGTGGCAAAACCAGTTATTCTGGCTCTCAAGCAGAATAGTTTGTGTAAGAACACATTTTGTGAATGTATGTCATTTCTTATCTGTAAGTGAGGTTTAGTGGTAGGAGTATAGGGCCAAAAATTCTCCACTCAAATGCAGCCTCAGTAAAAGCCTTGCCATGCGACTTTTTCTTCTTTTTAATATTCTCATTAATATTCAGATTTTTGTCATCTTGCAAGATTATGCTGGTAATGTTACATCAGCCTCAGGTATGCAGAAACATGAAAACTTTTGCTATTTTTAAAAGCTAAGTATGGTTTAAAATTATGAGACTGCAAACACGAAGAGAAACAAACATATTACCTTTGCAAAAGCCACCCTGATGCAGTCATATCCCAAAACGTTTCCACACTCTATGCCATAATGGCAGAAACCATACACTCCCAGCATGACTAAAATTCAGTTGCTGAGTAAAGGAGGGATTGTGCATTGGACCATAGACAGCTTGACCAAATACTTTTCAGGATCCATTTCAGTTGGGAAAACAGACCAGAAAAAATCCCCCCCCCTCCAAGGTCAAGCAGTATGAGAGGCCGAATTAGATTTCCAGAGGTCTCCCGTAAAACAGTAGCTAGCCCTCACAAACTTTTCTTAGCCTGTAACACTGGGCATAAACCCTGGCAGTTACCTCTGTCCCCCCTTCAGAACAGACAACTCAAACTTCCTTTCACTCTATGCCTTTGCAGAGAGGAGGCAATTAGGAACACACTTATTACCAATGATTGGAAATAATTATCAGGTGAGATTACTTTCTACAAAGAACCTGATTTCCTTAGCATGCCCAAATACAACCAGCACAAAGAGCTTGTCAGTCAGTAATTCCAATTTTCTATCTATAATGCAAATCAATACAATATATAATAGCACCCAAGTTAGTCCTATACATTTCACTTGTTTTGTTCGCCTCCCTTGAAGTGAATTCTCTCACCCAAATGCTAAAGCAGTTAAAACAATAAATGCTGCAAGTCAGCTTTTGAGAGAATGGGGCACCCCTCCTCACAAATAGGGTGCCATATGGATTCCCTTCATGAATATGGGATTTCCTTTTAAAGTCACAGAATGCTTTCAGCATTTAATGGCTAGTCCTATTGCTCCTCAGGTTCCTTTTGTGATTTCTACCCCAGGGACACAGAGCTCCATGCATTACCAGCTTTTTTCCTTATTTTTCACCCCTCGTTATCAATCTGTGTAAATAAGATGCACAGCATCCGCTAGTTAATAAACAAACTCTCACTTCGATTACACTTTCAGTTTCCAAGTGCAGGGCTGACTAACTACAAAGAGTAAATGTGTTTGGGGTTTCAGTGCTGGCCTTGGAAGATTGTTCACAAATACATGATTCATATCCGATCCTGAACATTAACACTTTCCTTATGACTCATACGTGGAGTTAAACAATAAAACAGAGCACTAACTGAAGTTTTGTTTAACATGCGTGAAGCACCTATTATTAATATTTTTCAATTTGTTTAACAATGTCAATCCAATTATTAGCTGCAAGGAGGGGACATTTCCACATCTGTCTTGAAACAAATACAAGCTTTTGAATTTACTCCGACTTATATTTAGAATCTTTTAGCAACAGCTTAGAAAATAAATAATAAAAAGCCATTGAGCACTGTATGGAACAGGGTACGTACCTCACCAGTGTACGTTATTTGAACTGATAGAAAGCAATTGCCCTGTATCTCTCATTCTATACAGCATGTGTACAACATACTGATCAACACACCGTTTCCTCACATTGTTTTCCTCCCCAAAGCAAAGGATAAGCCAGAAAATACAGCCTTCCTCACACAATAGAGTTTTTAGGTCTTCTATCTGGTCCCTACACATTAGGATGTTCGCTGTAATACAATTCCCGGATAAATTATAACTAGCGACTGGCAAATCTGAAACCCGCTAAGAGTTCAAGTTCAGCTAAAAAAAAAAAACCTTGAGGGATTATTTTTAAAACTTTATCCTTCACAGTTCAGTTTTCTTTTAAGGTTTGCTAAATCATCATAACTGGGGACTATTAGTAGTTTCATTAAAAAAAAAAAAAAGTCACAAAACAACAGCCACCAACTCCAGCTCAACACAAAGGAACTATGGAAGTACTAAGCACAGTTTGTAAGAATCATATTGCATCATAGAAATAGGCTCAGGTGAAACAGAAGATTTAGTTCTCAAATTTAAGCCTGCAGGATAGCTTCTTGTCTTGAGACACGTATGTCTTCCCCAAGTATGTAATCTGCTGCTTACATGCAGTTTGCAAAAGAGTTTTACAAATCTGCTCCTTCATTATGCACATTATTTCTATAGAAATAAGTCTTCTACTTCAGACAAAGCTTTTCAGTTTGCAATATTGAGCTTTTTCAAAGGATAAATTCTTCCAAAATATTAGAGGACAAATTCAGGAAATACACTGATGACACAGGAACATGTTCTGCAGATGTTCTTCTCATCAGTAACCCATCAAGTGATGAGTAAGAACCTCCCGGGCTTCACCCCACTGAAGTTATTCACAAAATATGCACTGTATGGGTGCAAAATTAGCCTAAAATCCAGAGACTGGGTGTACCATGAGAATGCTTTTGCTCTACCCACTAATACCACGTAATTTCTAAACACTTCCTGACAATTCATGTTCCTCACCAGTTGTGGAGCCATGGTCTCAGACATGTTGCCTTCAGAAGCTGAGCTTGCAGAGGCAGAAACAGTGATTTGCTGGTGTTGACAAAGCCTTTCTGCTACGGCTGCTGCCTTCACGTCTGTGAATGCTGTTTCAGCATGGCTGAGCAAGGACAGAAAAGAAGGGGGAGTTACTCACAAGCAGACACAAGTACCAGTCATTGCATCCTCATAGCTAATAATTCAACGCCAGAAAACTACACTTTAGTTGAAATAACGTTAACACTTCAGTTCTGTCCCATCAGCAGACAGAAAGCAGAAAACGCTGTCTTGCCAGGATGAAGCACCATCCCCAATTTCCCCCCTCAGGTTGTGAAGGGAAAGGAAACAGTGTCCATGCTTCATGCATTTCCTCAGAGAAGAGACTCAAACTTGCTTCCAGTGACCTCATTTGGTTAAGAGGACTGCAACTGGATTCACTCATCTGCTGCTGACCCCTTCCTCTTGCCTCTCAGTAGCAGCCACCCTACTGCCTACCCAGCCCCAGCTGAGATCCCCCATAGGAGCATGACTGCACAGCAGCACCCCTCACTGTTGAGTGGCCTGCCATGGCACATACCTGTGTGTTGGGCCGCTGCTACAGCCACAGTGCCCGCAGAACACCTGCCCATCAGCTAAGGGGACCAAGTCAGAGCCTCCTCAAGAGTCCCTTCTCCATTACCTCAGAAAGGCACTGGCAGAGATCCCACCCGTGCAGCCTAATGGCAATGAGGGCTCCCATCTGCAGCCTCCCTGAGGGAGAGCACCTACCCCTGACACCTGGGAGTCCTCGCCTTTAGCCCTCATTAGTTGCTGCATTTTCATTAGAAAAAAGCCTAACAGCCTCACCTGAGCCAAGGAAAGTGGTGAAAGACCCACCTCAGATGGCATCATTGCCTTTATCCAGCATACTACCTGGCCTAGATGCAGCTTGCCATCTTAAGGCAATGTCACATAGCCCTTGGTCTTTGCTGACTGAAGAGCCACCTGAGGGTACCTCAGGATCACAGCAGCACTGAGGCCAGGCGGCATGGTGGGCAGCGTGCCCACTCAGCACCATGGCTTCCAACAGGCCTCTCTCTCTGCACTACCTTAATGACAGGCGCAAAGTTTTTAGGTGTTCCTCTGTTCCAGATTGCCTTGCGAAACGCAAGCTAGCTGCAGGTTTCACCACACAGCTCTTATCTCAGCACCAGATGACTGAAAAAACTGAAGGGAAATATGAGCAGGGGAAGCGTTTCTTCATGTTTTCGTGTGCCGCTTGTTGCTAGGAAAAATATTTCCTTAGTATCTCTATGGGCTCTGCAAGTCAGCATCGGTGGAACTCTACTGGTTGCCAGAGAGTATAAAACAGCAAATGTCAGGAAAAAAATAGGAAGAAGTAAAGCTGTAAGAATGTGCCCCATAATGAATGTCTGTCCCCTCAGTTCTGTCTCTCATGCAGTCAGTAACAAGACATAGGCACCGTCTTTCTTTGCTGGAACAAATCTGTGAAGCTTCTTCCCAAGGTGCTTTGTCTAAACCATATTATTTTTCTGGTTTTTTTTTTGGTGGTTATTTTTTTTTTTTTATGAGAAGCTTGAAAGCTGTTATTTATGTCAGGGCAGCACACAGTGGAGAGGAGCCTTCTTTATTGACTGCTGAGCAAAGGTGCCTGCATTTGGAATTAAGCAAATGAAAAAGCGTGGGAAGGGACCCAGAGGGGCAGAGCTGCCTGTCCCTGGTGGCAGTGGCGCTCAGGTATCCCACCTTACCTACCCTGTGCCTCTAGTGGCACAGTCCGGATGGTGACCAGGCACCCAGGAGAGGAAGAATGAAAAACCCTCCAGTCTGGACTCCCTAGTGCAGCTCTGAACCCTGCCTGCCTTTTCACCTGAATCATAGAATCACAAAATAGTTTAAGCTGGAAAGGACCTTAGAGAACATCAAGTTCCAATGCCCCTGCAATGGGCAGGGACACCTCCCACTAGACCAGATTGCTCAAAGTCCTATCCAGCCTGGCCCTGAATACCTCCAAGGATGGGGCAGCCACAAATTCTCTGGGCAACCTGTGCCAGTGCCTCACTGCCCCCACAGGAAAGAATTTCTTCCTAATATGCCTCAGATAAATCTCTCCTCTTTCAGTTTAAAACCATTACCCTGTTCCTATTGCTACATGCGCTCATAAAGAGTCCCTCCCAATCTCTCCTGTAGGCCTCCTTTAAGTACTGGAAGGGGCTCTAAAGTCTTCTCGGAGCTGTCTCTTCTCCAGGCTGAACACCTCCAACCCCTCAGCCTGTCCTCACAGCAAAGGTGCTCCAGCCCTTCATGCATCTTCATGACCTCCTCCGGACTCACTCCAACAGGACCATGTCCTTTTTATATTGGAGTTGAACACAGCACTGCAGAGGGGGAGGCACACGAGAGCAGAGTAAAGGGGCAGAATGTCTTGCTGAGACTGGTGATGGCATCACGATATTTCAACCTTTTCAGAGGCCAAAGAATAACTTGTATCCTTGGCCAGTTATCCGTCATCTTTCTGCTAACAGCTGGAGCCAATGGTGATGATGAAGGGCTGGGGGTTGCAGACTTTGAAAGCTGGTTATAGATGAATTTGCTTCATACTAGCCACAGAGCAACTCAGTGTATCTGCTTGAGCTGGATATTTAACCCCCTTTAAATGGCTTCCTGTCCTCACTGATTGTCCTCCAAATTGTCCTGTGGTTGCTCCCATCACTGACTGCTGTTTAAGTTCTCACATGGTGGTGCTTTTTGAATTTTCAGTTTTTCACAATAAAGTGGTCTTCCTCGGTCTCTTTGCATTGTTTTATAGCCATTTGTTTTTAAGTAAGACTCTTTTTCCCACAAAAAGAAAGAGCAGGACTTTGTCTGAATACAAATCCAAATCCCATGCCCAACAGTGTGCTGACATTTGTGCACAGAGATGTGCTTTCCAGTTTATTCTATTGTAATGCCTTTTTTTTTTTTCTTAAATAGTTCAGTGGAAAGTTTGGATGATTCCAGGCGAGTATCCTTTAACAACACCACCACAGAAATAGCCTGAAAAACCGGAAATACATCTCACGATAGCCAGAGGAATTACGAGTTGTTGGTTTCTTTTGCCTTTTTAAAAGTGTGTTATAAAAAAAAAAAATAAATAGATGATTTATGGCTGATAAGCTTAGATTAAACTCAGGTGTGGCACCAGCAGCTGTATTTTCTCCACCTGGGTATATTAATGAAAGCATAGGATCTCTGCTATCTGAGTAAATTCTTTTTTTCAGAACCCACCATGAGGACGAGCCAGTGGCTCTTGTAGCAGGTGCTGGTGTCCACTGAGGACTGTGGCTCCATTTGTAGAGATAATGACTTCAGCTACGAGTCCTTGCAGGTGTCCAGGAGAGGCTGGACTGGGACTTAAAACCTGAATACTTCCGTTCACCTAGACTTAAATTCCCACAGACAACTAATTGGCAAGTTGTTACCTGACCAAACTGGGTTTGCCCCAGGACACCCCCAGACAACAGGCTGGAGCATTAATCCACGGCGCCATCTAGCTCCCACAAAAGGTATATTTGTAATAGGTCTTTTCCCACATTGACTCAAAAGTTATCTAATATTTCACACAGAAACACAGAAAATTACAACAACGAGGAAAAATGCATGTTGTTGTTCTTGGTCTCCTGGGGGCCAAGAGAACTGGAGCATGGCAAATCACCTCACAGCCCTTCCTGTACCTTGTGATGGATCTTTTTTTCTTTTCTTTCTCCTGGAACATCAAGTAGCTTGACACAAATGTGGGCAGAAAACCATCTAAGGTCTCCCCACCTTTCCTTCCCTCTGTCTTCACAGCCTGCATTGCAGCTCTGGGCCACCATTCCGAGAAGTGCAATGGCCAGGACCACCCGTTTCAGAGGAACGTGCAAGAAAGCTGACACTATGAAAGCAAAGACAAGAATCATTGCAACAGAGCTTTGGTTTCCACTAATTACATATAACTCATGGAGCATATACAATCTGATTTGTTTGCAGTGATATGCACCATGGTTAAGTCAAGCAATTTTAGATATAGAGGAATTCAGACTCATTTCATACAAGGAAACAAAATCTGAAGGCTGCCTGTTTCTTCTGTCTGTATATTCTTCACTCTCCAGGCTCTCAGCCTTTGAGCCTGGTTGCTAAATGGGGAGACCACTGTGACTTTCACTAACAATGACAAGACACGGGGATCTGCTTGTAGCCCCAAAGCAGAGAGAACGCAGGCTGAAGTCACACAAGCCAGGAAACGCTTGAAAGCAGTGAGGTGACAACTGTATAATGACAGGTAATATGCAAGTGAAAGATCAAATTTAAAACTCCGACTCAAGCCTGCAGGACATTTGCCAACCTGCGAGCTATGCTCCAGTGATGTATGGAATATATTTGCTCTGAGTCTCTGCTGTGCTGCATGCCAGAAGCTTTTAAACCATCTTTACAAATATGTTCCCATCCTTTGCCAAGGGAATATACAGTCTTTTTCCCTCACGTTGGTATCTACAGTTGTTCTTACTAACTTCATGATTTCTGAGGCTGTATTGCTCTTGAATAATCTCAGATTATTTTTTGTGACATACACCAAACAGAAATGCTTTTTATTCTAACAAAACAAGTAATATTTGCATGTTTACTTTGCATGTATGCTTTACAAACAGACCAACAAAATGACTTTTAAATGCTTCAGCAGTATTTTAGCACTGAAGATTGGCAGACTGTTCTGCTCTACTGCATTTCTCTGCAATTAGCTCTTTCTCTGTACTCTTCTGCCTCCATTCCATGTCTGGTGTGATCCCTTCTCCTCCCACAAAGCTGCTGTGTTTTGTCCATGTCTTCAACAGTGGTGACTTCCATAAGCCTGGTCCTTTCTTTCTCCTGTAAGCCTTTTAATGTTTTATGTCTTCCTTTACATTTTTCTAGAGCTTGCAAGACATCTCTTTTTCTGTAACTGCTCTCCTGCAGACACAGACTTTCCTAGCTGTGGTTATTTCTCCAAATTTCCGTTCTATACCCAAAAAACATATGTTCATGCACTCTAGCTAGATCTCCCTGATCCATACCACTCCAGGCTATGCCTAGACCACAGGGCAAGCACGTGCTATGGTGCAGCTCCTGATGTCCAAAGGAAAAGGTGGCATTGGACCACAATAACCTGACAGCATGGTCAGGGCATGCAACCGTCTTGAATCTGAGAGTCCCTCAACAAAGACAGCAACCCTAATGGTCCTTTTAGTCTTCTTCCATGCCTCCATCTCATTATTCCTCATCCCAATCCTGGGCCTGTGAAAACCTCATGAGGTGCAAAAAAGCCAAGTGCAAGGTCCTGCACACGGGTTGGGGTAATTGCAAGCACAGATACAGGCTGGGTAAAAATGGATTGTGAGCAGCCCTGAGGAAAAGGACTTGGTGCTGCTGGTGGATGAGAAGCTCAACATGAGCCAGCCATTTGTGCTTGCAGCCCAGAAACCCAGCAGTATCCTGGGCTGCATCAACAGTGGCCAGCAGGTTGTGGGAGGTGATTTTCCCTCTCTACTCTGCTCTGGTGAAACCCCACCTGGAGTAGTGTCCAGCTCTGGGGCCCTCTAAGAAGGACGTGGACCTCTTGGAGTGAGACCAGAGGAGGCCACGGAGATGATCAGAGGGTTGGAGTACTTCTTCTGTGAAGCCAGGCTGAGAGAGTTGGGGTGAAATTCAGGCCCCTCCTCTCTGGTTTTAAGTGACCATGTTTGATAACACAACTCAAATCCAAAAGGAGTTGAAGCAAGACCAGGTGTTGCTCAGTTGCAGGAGGTCAATGACATGCAAAAATCCCACATCCAAAAAGAATGGATGGGAAGGTCCTTGCAACTACTTCTATAGGTCATATTTAGTGCAGTCAAGTATTGCCCCGGTGTTTGTTAACACTTAGGCTCGAGTCCTTGTCAAATACAAATAAAGAGAATTCCTTCTTTTCCAGGGGTTGCAGCTGTACACAAAGAAAGAAGTAAAATTAAAAACAATGACTTTCGCTAAGGAATGCAGGAAATGTTGTGATGTATTTTCAGTGCAACCACTTGAAAGCAGAATTGCTGTGGAAATAAAACAACTGCAAATACACTGAACTTGCTGACTCAGTTGATCCAGAAGAAAAATTACAAGTCAGCGATTTCCAGCAAACAGTAGAACCAAGTGTACTGTATCTGCAGTACTGATGTCATGTGCATTGCGACATCGTATTTCCCTGAATACTGCATTTAAGGGTTTGATGAGCCACAGCTTTTAGAAGTTGAGGATTTGCTGCAAATTACATAACAGATTTTTCCTTTCTAGCTTAGACTGTTAGATCTCGGACCCGCCCAGATCCTTAAGGGAACAAGACATTTAAAGGGAGCAATTTCCTCCAGCTTCCTCCTCACCCTAATCCGAGGCACGTATCAAATTTAAAAGGAGCCAGTTCTCCTAATGTATCCAAAACTGACACCACTACAGCATTTTCTATTCAAAACAGCTTATGCAAATAATTTGTATTGTCATATGCAAATGATTGAATTGCTTTTTGCTATTTGATAATGTTTCAATTGTCTAATTTTTATGAACGCCTATGCCATATGCAAGTGATTGAGTCACCTTTTGCTCTTAGATAATTTTTTAAACAACTTCCTAATTTTTATGAGCACCTTATAAGCAAAAAATTATGATAAAAGTGGGCACATCTTTACTTCAGATTTTCTATTTACCTTTCTACTTCAAAAGTGTCCGTAAGAAATTACTAGAAGCTGTTAAAAGCCTCTTAACAGAAAGAGGATATATTATAAGAGGGAAAACCACTTAGAAATTATGATTTTAAGCAATTCACTGGAGTCTGTACTCTACACCAATGTTAGGTGAGAGAATGGGGAGTGACACACGGGAGGAATAGGTTACGAATTAAACTGGAGATGGGTTAGGGAATCTCTGTCCCAGCTATTACTTCAGGAGAACACAGGAAACAGCTAAGTTTATAATTTTTAAGTGGTGGAATTTGAGAGCAGAGGGTGAATTCAGGCATCTTACTTAATGCAAAATGTATCCAGCACATGGAACTCTCTCCCTAACAAGCATTAGAAAATCAAGGTGGCAGATAAAGGCAAATTACGGTCTAAGAGACAAGAAAGAGGCCTAAACAGTATGTAGACAAATGTAAGCTCAACATAAACAGAAAATATAAAAAACCCACAAAATCTCCTGTTATCAGGTTTATATGCCTCTCTTCCTTCCTTCACTCTTTCTACTCATTTTATCTCTTTATTTCACAGAAAGATTGTGTGATAAGTGAACTTGTCTGGTCTATGGAAGTACAACAGAAGAAAAACCTGTGAGAGAATTGTGGAACAGCACCACCTGCTTTAGAATTATAGCACGTTGCTGCATCCCCACAACCACTGTCTGGAAGTTTAATGACTAGGAAGTATCACGCTATATAATTGATTTATCCCAAATATTAATATAAGCTATTGTTTTATTTTTTATGTCAAATGTGAGCTGTAGGGATCATTTTATCTTTTGCACTTTGTATTTGGCACCTGTGAAAAACAAAGTATCCAGAAATTAAAACAACCCAACCCTTGGACTTTTCTTCCCACCTTTTATCCTTCTGAAGTTCTCACCTTGCTGCTTCTGACGATGAAAATCACAGACAGGACTTTACTCACCACTACCAAAACCTGATGGAATCTCTCACTCTTGGAAAGTCTGGACATACTTTCTACTGGTCTTTTCTCAGATTTCCCTATAATGTCAGAAAAACTTTACACTGCTCTGCTACAAGAATAAGGCAAGGAGCAGCAATATACTTTGAAAAAGCACAGAGCACACAGAATACTACCAGGCTTCAAAGAAGGCTATGAAATATCAGAGTCCACTTCTTTGAAAAGCTCTGCTTACGCTGGAACAGTGACCCTGGCTTTTGCTTTCCAGGAAAATTGCCATGACCATGTAACGAGCAGAGTGCAATAGCTTGGTTATTCTCATAGAAAGTGAGCTTTAATAAAGGTGCTTACTTTCCCTGAGGAATATTTCTGGATACTAGACACTAATATTTTGCTTTTCTACTGACAGTGCAGAACCGTGCCAGGAGAGACATGATTCTAAGTGGCAAAACTGCACACTGAGTTGTTGCGATATATCACTCACGAGCAGCTGACGGACCAAGCATTATGTGGGGAGTCTATGCGGCCACGCAGTTGGACTTGGGACGGTTGTGGTCTCTGCAAAGGGAAAGGAACGTTCATCAGAAAAAATAAGATGAAAATCAGCAGCAGAATTACTCGTGGCTGAGGAGTTCTCCAGCTCCAGCTATGATTTACACGCTGTTCTTTATATGGCTTGGCTAGTCACTCCCCGTCACTTTTACTGAAGAATACACCACTGAGCAAGTGGTTTTATGTAATAATAATGGCTATAAATACTAGTAGAGTTATTTTATTTCATAAGCTTGGAAATAACTGTGTTCAAACTTGTATCTCTTAAATTACTGAAAGTAAACTTGAAACATCTCATACTTCTAATTCTGTGCATGACTGTGACCTTGTCTTCAAGCCCTGAAATACAAGGTAATTAAGCTAGAAGTGGCTCCAAGAGCAAAATAAAGACTGAAACAAGAATACATTAATTCAAGTGACATTTAGGTCAGTACAATCTTTGTTTCATTCAGAAGAATTCAATTTAAAGTCCAAGACAGCAATAAACTTAAGTGGCAAAAAGGCAGCTCCAAGCTAGCACTGTGAAAGGAGAGAGAGAAATCATTGCACTATAAGCTTCATTTCTTCTAATTTCAAGTAACAGGTGGAGAACACAGAAGCTTGTAAAATTATCGTTATTTATTTATTTCTCACACAATGAGTACCTGAATATGGTATTGCAACCTGGACCTTTAGCAAGTTTTTTTACCCTTGTTTATGTCCTTAATTGGCCCAAGTGGAGGTATCACCTGATCTTGAGGGGTTACATTTAATTTACACAGATCACAACCTCAACTCTGAAGCTCATTTTTGGAGGCAAAAATCAGGAAACTGTTAACTTGCATTTTGTTTAGTTTCTCCATGGGTTAATTTGCGTAGCTGGAGGCAGCTTGCCCATCCTGATATGGTACCTGCATGAATGCAAAGAAAGTAATGAAAGAATTCCTGTGGTTTGGGTCAGTAAATGAAACAGAAAGTCGTTCTGTTGGTTGTGGTTTCTGCGCTTAACAATGTGTTGTCCATCTTTGCTCTTGCAGCTCCTGGGTAAGCCTTATATAAATGAAACTCCATTTCTCAAAAGTACACATAAATGTATTCACTCAGTTAAATGACTGTGAAGATGGTAGAATTCACAGACCATTCTGGCCTGTAACCAGTGTATGTGGTAACACGGCTACAGCAGATGGACCCAGGTACTGTAACTAGAGAGTGGATTTCGATCTTCCGCGTGCAATGATTTCTGGCCATGCTTTTGTACAATATGCACACCTGTAACCTTCTCTACTCTTACGCAGGTGGAAGCACCAAGGAACTCTTCTGAGCTCCTGAAAGATCTCCTTCTTAGAGAATAGTGGACAAATATGGGCATAAGCACAAAACAGCATTATAAATATTTGCATGTTGGATTCCTGGAACTGAACCTGTGTCGCTGTGCACTTTTATTCTTCGTACTAATTGTTTCTTAAGAATCACTCACCAGTGAATTTGACTTTCAGTCCAGCTCATTATTCACAGACCCTTTAGATTGTAGTCAAAATGGTAGCTAAGCATTCTAATGTTTACTTCTGTGTTTTGCTTGCAATATCAGCCAATAGTCAGCCAAACGAGACACTGCAAACCTAATTGTAAAGGGTAAAGGAAATTCAACATTTGAAAAAATCCTCCTACTCTAATGAGGAAAATTGTCTTCTCAGTTTTCTTTGTGTAAGAAATGTAATGCGAGGAAGACAAGACCACCATATTGAATAAAATGCCTTGCGTTTTATTTTATTTAAGCAAGTTAATTTTTCAAAAGTAAACATGAACTATTTGAAGAAAGGGAGAACAAGAAAACAAAAGAATTCTCAGGAAAATTTTGAAATGCAACAGTTGAGGTCTTATGTGTGCAACAGAATTTCTTTGAGGATGGATATTTGTACCTGTATGCTCCTTCATGCAAGTTGACTCAAGTGGAAAATGCAACTTCATCCACAGTTCCCTCAGGATCTGCAGATCCATCTCATCAGATCCCATGGATTTATGCACCTTCAGGTTCTCAAGGTGGTCTCCAATGTGACCTCCACCTACAGTGCGTGGTTCCTTGTTTTCCAGTCCCTGTCTTTTCCTTCTACAGTGTGGGTGGTGTGACCAGAGAAATTGCTGCTGAAGACTGAGGCAAAATTCATTGAGGGAGAGAGTTCCATGTGCTGGATACATCCTGGGTAAACAGGTATGCCCTTGCCTTCTGGAGAGGACTCCCATTTTCTCCAGTCTTCCTTTTATCACTCATGTACCTGTAGAAGCTTCCTACAGCTAGTTTTCTAATTTCTTGATCTAATTTTGAAAGTGCTTACAAAATTCCTGCTTGTTGATCTTCAGGTAACCGAACCAATGTAAAGAGAGGAAATCCAGATTCCACCGAGACAAGGCTTGTATTTCACTGTTGTAGTCACCAAGTACCCTTCCAATGAATTAATAGTTAATATGCTACAGATTATCATTCAGTGAAAACTTTGTAGAGACAAACATTTTATTCTTTGGCAAAGAAGTGATGAAAAATGAAACTACCTTTCTTAGCTCAGAAAAGAAAAAAAAATCACCTCCATCAAAAATGTTGAAAGCAAATCAAACAAAGGATGCCCTATGCTGAGGGACATGAATCCATGTACATTCTGAAAAAAAAATGCTTAGATAATAGACAATTCTGACAATTGAGCCTTTGTCT
Source organism: Nycticryphes semicollaris (assembly GCA_013400055.1). Taxonomy (NCBI): domain Eukaryota; kingdom Metazoa; phylum Chordata; class Aves; order Charadriiformes; family Rostratulidae; genus Nycticryphes; species Nycticryphes semicollaris. The sequence continues at coordinate 397,087 of VXBJ01001767.1, forward strand.
TCAAAGCAAGAAATATCAACTTGGATTTACATTTTTGAATGGGCTGGTTTGATCTGGGTGCATGAACAATGACAGTCACTTGGAATACGAGACCTTTAATATTAGACAAGTAATACGAGTCACAGGTAAGATTTGAAGGAAGTGTACAGCACAATTAATAAAATTAAAGTGCAAAATAATTAATCTGCAAAATACATGCATATATGCTTAACTCGAAGGATATGTGTAGCTTTGCTTAAACACTTCGCCAGGTTAGATTTTATTTCAAATGTAAACTGATTCAATGTTACTAACACTTCTCAGAAGGAAGACTAGAAAACAGGGAACGTACAAAGTCATTCTCAAAGACAGTATTTCATAATTCATCCTCTCAGGTCATAATTTATCCTCTCAGCCTTCATGACAGTGTAGAAGGGTCTAGGGACTACCATGTGTACCAGCCCTCGCTACTCAAACTTTTCTGCCTACACTTCTACACTTTCCTTACATTTTGCAAAGGTGAATCCCAAAGCATCCGAAACATCTCTCCCACTTCTTTGCTTCAAATAGAGCACATACAACAAAATTAACTCTTGCTCCTTTCAATTCCAGAAACCCAGAACAGGTTCAAATGAACACAGCTGAACAGGAGGCAAGAAAACAGTGCAAAACACAAATTCAGAAAAATATTTAAAATAACATTGACTTTAAGCATGCTAACATCAAGCACTTTGAGAAGTGCTTTCATGACTAGCAATACAGTAAGATAAGCACTTTTCTAACCGAGACTGAAGTCTGGTCAGTGCTGACAATAGCACTGAATATTTACCTCTCACTGATTTATTATACAACCCTTTTTCAGCTACTGTTGTCAGAAAGAGCTCAAAAAATCAGAAAAAAAAAAAAAAAGAAAAAAGAAAAAAAGATGATTCTTCCCACAGTAGTTATGCAGAAAGCCCTGTGACATCTGAATCACCTTCTGGTTTTAACCGTCCATGACCTAAGCAACACATAAATGCTCTGACTTCATGTGACCTTAAAGATCTGTCTTATGAATGAAGGCTTATGTTAAGGATCAGCAAATCTCAGAAGTTTCAGAATTCAGATCAAATTTGGGTAGGAATGGGACAATGAATCATGTCAAGCCTCTAATTTATAAACCTGGAATTTCACTCTGTTCACAAGACTTAAGGTGATACCTCTCCAGTCCCCATGAATCTGAGGTGGTGGGTACAAAAATAAGCCAAAGTGCAGATTTCCATCTATTCTAGTGGGAGGCAGTGTTAGTAACAAACAAGGGTTTGCACTGTATGTGGCTTCTGGTCTTTGTTCTTTCAATTCCTGGAGTAATAAGCACCTGTGAGCAGAAACCCATAGCACACTCACACAAACCGTTCATCACGTTCAACCTCATGCTTATAAACCCTCTGCATCTGCCCTCCAGAGGACTCAAACCCTCAGCAGAGGGAGGCAGCAGCCCTAGCCCTGCCCTGCTTCACACACGTGTCCAAGAAGGGAACGTACCTATCTTAACACTGCGTGGCTTCACTAGGACTTTCAACCCAGAAAGTCTGGAGTGGAAGAGTGGAAAGAGTCAGCTGTGCCATTGAGAGACGGTCTGCTCATGACACTGGGCAGGCTGGGAAACCATTGCAGGGCAGTCCTGCTGAAGCAGGCTGGAGAGGTTGGTTTCATAGGGCTGAACACTTTTAGGAATTTTACCTCTGCAGAAAAAAAAACGAATAAAACATACAGCTGTAAGTTGCAGTCTGCATTTAAAGGCTTTGGCCAGCACAGCAGCTTCGGTGAGGGGCTCTGATTTTGACAGGTGTAAGTGCAACCATAAAATTCTTAGGTACCTCATGCACTGAAATCCTTTTGCTGTTACACAGCGTTATTCAGTCCAAGCGCTTCTCCTTGAGGCATAATTTTGTTTCCCAGTCTTGCTGGCTTATAGCAAACTTCAGAGGCAACCTATTCCGAGGCAAAAAACTTTCTGCTTCAAAAAAACAAAAGACATACAAATGTTTTTGATGTGGTGTTACACAGACCTATAAATTCTGATGATTCCTGGGACTGAAGAAAGTAAAATTATCTACTTGTTCTTCAGCTAAATTTCTCCCCACCAATTAGTCCCAGGCTCTGGAAGTTCTGCAGCCCACAGAGAGAAGAGGCAGAGGCAACAGGCTAACAACATTTGTTTACAGTGGATCTCCCTTTGAAGAGTGATTACAACAACATCGTTCTGCATATCCGGAGGGTGGATTTCTTATCTCCCTGAAGGAGAAGGAGAACAATCACATATTTGATAAGTTCAAACAAAAGCGCACACAATTATAGGAAGTGAAATGTTTGCTAAAAGAGGGCAGTTTATACAAAATCCATTTTTATAACCTCATATATATATTTATTTCACGACAGCTTTCAAGACCAATGTTCTGTAACTCTGCAGTATCTCTGGTTTGTGGTGGCACATGAAATATTTTCCATTTGAAAATTGACACCGAAGGGGAAACACGCTGCAGAAAAAAGCCACTGCAACAACTTCGCTCAGTGGCTAATTCTGCCCCCACCCACCCCACACTCCAAGGCAGTGAAGTGTAGATAAATCCATACAGGCTGCCTTTCCACCTGTAAGAACGTTGGTGAGAAGCACATGGGCAGGAGATGCACTGGCTTCCACCTTCTCTGGCAGAGACCTGCAGTTCCAGGCCCCCTGGCTTTGCCCCAAAGCAGCCAAGGTACCCAGGAACAAAAGTCACAGGCAGTTTGGTGTGTTGTGGAGGCTGAACTCTCCTGCCATGATGGGCCAGGGCTGCGTGGCTGCGTGGAAGAGGCGCTGCTGACTCACCCAGTCATGGGTGCTGGGCATCATAGTCTAAAAGATGAGTCCTTTACTAAAATCATCCACCTCTAAAAAGATACTCCTGGAGGTAGATTGGTTTGACACTCACAGAATTGGTCCCAATGAGCCATATCATACTGAATACGTCCAGCGGCAAAAAGCTAGGAGTGCATGGAGCTGGTGTTTGGATTATGGGGGAGCAAAGCATTTCTTCCTGATGAAAGAAATGGGAAGAGAAGGGATATGTTGCCTAGAGAAAAAGAAGGCTCCAGGGAGACATTAGAACCCATTCCAGTACCTAAAGGGGCCTACAGGAGAGATGGGGAGGGACTCTTTATCAGGGAGTGGAGCAGCAGGACAAGAAGTAATGGTTTTAAACCGAAAGCAGTTTAAACTGAAAGACTTATGTTAGATATCAGGAAGCAATTCTTTACTGTGGGGGTGGTGAGACACTGGAACAGGTTGCCCAGAGAAGCTGTGGCTGTCCCACCCCTGGAGTGTTCAAGGCCAGGCTGGATGGGGCTTTGAGCAACCTGGTCTAGTGGGAGGTGTCCCTGCCCATGGCAGGGGGGTTGGAATTAGATGATCTTTAAGGTCCCTTCCAAACGCAACCATTCTATGATTCTATGTTTATTCTGTCAACAGTTTCTAAAAAACCTCACAACTTATATTTTAGAAAGGCTTTCTGTCTATGTTTGGTTCCTTTCAGAAAAAAAATGTATCAGTTTGCAGTAAGGATTAAGCCAATCTACAGTCTAAGAAAGAATGTTTTCCATTTTATTGCATTAAAGAATCATTGAACATCTTACGAGAAATGTCCCCACTTTTCTTTTTTCTCCTACAGAAACCTGACAAAACATTACCAATCTGATCAAATTCTATCAGAATTTTCTCCAGGAGATCATCATGTGTAAAACAGAACTAGCTTACATTATGCCTTCTTATTTTGAAGGTTGATTAATCTAGACTGGAACTGAAATTCTTTGGTGAGCCTGAATAATAAACTTTATGCTGCCATTCTCAAGGTTGTTCCTGCCCTGTACAGGAGAGAGTCTCAGGATTCACTGATCAGTCCTCAAAGACAGCATTCAGTTGTCACAATAAGAGGATCATGAGTGAACTCAACAGGTATTTGCATAACTACCGTATCTTAAAACTAAGTCAATCAAAACAAGACCCCTGTATATTCTTCTATAGCTGAAACTAAGAGGTTACAGTGGTTACCAAGTTCACTGGGAAACACAGAATAAAGCTGTAATACACGTGATTATCCACACCATTCAAGAAAGCTCTCATATCGTTTCCACATAATGGTTCTGTTAGAAAACTTAGTAAAACATGTAGTATACTAATTGAAATACCATAATGAATGAGCCTTTAGACCCTTTTGAATCCGCAAAACCTCTTGCAAAGGTCAACATTTTAGCTAAATTACACTGTTAATTCTGTTATCTAAGTATAAGGAAAAAAAATCTATAAGAGTTCTGAATGTAAAAAAAAAAAGGGGGGGGTTTGTTGTGGTGGTACGGGGAGAAGCTATTTCCTACATGGATTGCCTAAGGAAGACTTCCTTGGTATTATCTGTAGCTTTTTCCAGCCTGAAAATCCAGATTCCATGGGGAGTGAGAAAGGTTTTCAGAATCAGATTGTAGTGTTCATATACAAGAGAATGCTAGTAAAGTTAAAGAGATAGGCATAATATACTGCATCTCAGTGCAGTGCATTTATACCACAGTTATACTGGTATAAGGATACTTCAGACATGTATAGATAAAGCTAGTCCAAAGGGAAAATAAGTTACACAGGGTTTATTTGGATGTGTATAACTTTAGTTCTGCATTAATGCTATGCCTGTGCCTCGTACTTCGGAAAGAAGAGAGGTTGATGACAACAGTTGTTCAATTGTATAAAGGTGTATATGTGTATCACTGTCAATATTATACTGCTTTAGAATAGCTCAGAGAAAAAATTCTGTACATAAAAACTCCCATAGAGACAATGGCCAAATTAGATGAAGGCTTTCAAGTCCTGGGAATGCTACTGTCTCAAAACTAAACCTATACGTATGTGTACGTGTAGGTTTTATGTTTATATGTAAATATGTGCTTATTTTCCTGCATACACAGAAGGGTTTAAAAGTTTGATAATAATGTTTTTGTAAATTGAACTAGGAATTGCCACCTTCCTGCTTGGAATATTTAGGGCATTCATCGCTATTAGAGTATAGCGTTCAGAATATTGACCAGTTTATTACCATTGTATTACACCGTACAAAGAAAGACTTTAAGGGCTATTGTCCTGGACCCTGAACATGTGTGGGCACATGAAAAATGGCTGTATGTACTCACAGAGCCAAGGCCAAAAAAAACCCCTAGTTTAGAAACAAATACTTCTTTTGCTGGAAAACTTCCCTTTCTTTTTTTGATGTAATGCACAAATGACTGCTATGGAAATGTAATGCTGGGGTTCAATCCTGATCCTATTGAGATAAAAGGTAAAAAGGGTTTGAACTCAAGGAAAATATAAAAAGTGGAGATGTGTGTTGCATTTTAAGGCAAGTATATCCATTTTCTTCAAAGTCATGTGCAACTACCTGAAACAGAGACACCGTTCTCTACTAGTTTGTGCAGGGTAACTAGGAAAATAGTGCACAAGAAATACCTTCCTTCCTATATACTTATGTTGATTCTTGTTCCTTAGCATATAAAGATCCAAATAGTATTTTCACTTCCATGCTTTTGAAGTTAATGATTTACTTTTGGTTTCCCGTAAATACAAAAGATACTGCTGCCTTTCCCAGAAAGGATAAAGAATTCTCTTCAGTTGCCTTTTTGTTATGCAACATTCTGTAACCCCCCTCTGCAGGAAAATATAACACCAACTTCTGCAAGGTATAACTGCATGGAGCGTGAAAGCAAACACAATCCAGTAAACTCACCCAGAGATTATATTTGCTCATTTTTTCCTGCCTTAGACAAGGTTTCCATCCACGGGAGCTGTGGCATCCAAGAGGCCAGAAGAATAAATGAAGGGACAGAAGTGTCATCTGGTTAACACTCTTCAGTAAAAGCAAAAGCAGAGTCACAGACATGAAAGAGATCACAGATATACTACTATTTATGATGTGATTGTAAAGTGTAAAGTGTGCTACAATCTCAAGGCAATACATGGTAATTACCCTTAGCAGATCTCTGATGTTATAAAAGTAATTGCTAAGATCTTTTCTGTATTGCTGATAACTCTATCTACCACAGCTTGGTTTGTTTGGTTTAAATTGCTTTCTTATGAGCAACAGAAACTGTCAACAATATAATTCTACAGCAACATTATTTTTTCAAAAGTTTAACACATTGGAACTTATCCAATGGGCCCTCAGCCCCGTTCATTCAAACACGACAGCAATCTTGCTGGGACAAAAGTCCACACATGGATGCATTAGGTTTGACACTGTGCTACCAGTGTCACGGAGGCGTTTCTCCTCTAAGTCTCCCGGAGAACAAGATCAAGCCTATAAAACATAGACAAAAATTCATAGGTATATTTTTGGTGCTTAGGAGCAAGCTCCCAGCTGCAGAGACAAGGTGCATATAGTTGGCTACATATCTATAAAGTGAGCATATTCACTTAAGAGAGCTTTTATTCCAGACAGACAGATGTTTGTGCTGGGCCCCAGCTGTGTTATTTACGTGACCCCCGGAATTATTAGTAAGTTACCCCAAAACTTATCCTATTCCCCATGTTCTTAGGAGCAGGACAAAGCTCCTCCCATCCCTGCAGGAGATCTAGTTGGGGAGAAGTTTGGCTCAGGTACAAAGACACAAGATTTGTTTCCTAATGGAACAAATACCTGTGCATATGCAAAAAAAANCTTATCACACTTTTCATAAAGCACTAGGAAGACTGGGTTGATTGGCTTCACCACTATGCAAATAAAAAATTGTTCAGGAAGAATGAAAAAGGAGGTTTCAGGAAACAAGAGTTGTTTAGAAAGTAAAATGAACTATTAGTTTTAAGGAAAAACATCACTATTAATCGTTATCTATTAGTCGGGAAATGAACCAGTGACTGGTACCCACTTCCATTCACGTAACCCTACAGCTGAGATGAATTGCTTTTCTATTATCACTAGGTTTGGGCAAAGGTATTGTGTGAATGCTCTGGATAACTCATGAAAAGAGATTCTTCATTCAAGAACTGATGGTGGGGACCTCATCCTCTCCTACTTGCTTGTGTTTCAGAAGGGCAGAAGCAATGATAGAAATGGGCTTGTGAAATATCGTCCCACCCAAAATAAAACCCCATGTGTTGACATCGCACCCATTGTTATATCCTACTTAAACCCCCAAAATGGCACAGAAGAAGGGTTATAATGTATTTAATATTTCTCATCGAAAATCAAGAGGAAGCACATGAGCTTTAACTATATTAAAGGCAGGAATGGCCCTGACTTATTGTGAGTTTAAGACTGTACAGCAAGATCATGCAAAATACAGAACTATTTGTTGGGAAAGTGGCCAATGTCAAAAGATCTTTGTCATAAACCAAGCTACATAAATTCAGATCAAATACAGAACAAACCTCTGCAATATCTGCTGAAGTAAGATGAGCTTGTGGCAGCTCAGACAGTTCTGAGAAGATTTAGGTGACCCAGTTTCAAACAAGATGATTTATGGGAATAAAGCACATACTACATATTTCCAGTACTGTCAGACAGAGAACCACATCCAAGAGGCAGGATTCCCCCAACCTTTCTGCACAGCCCCACCACACAAGCAGCTCAGCTAACCAGAAAAGGACATCACATTCTTCCTTGCACATGCAATTAAATTATATGAATCTAAGGAGAGCATATTGCATTTAAACAATGAAGTCAGCCAATAAATCTTACAGTTGTCTAATTCTTGTAGCACTGTAGCCTCAGCCCGTGCCTGTAAATAAATGAAGATGTTCATCATGAACTCCTGAGATCAGAGCCAATAATAGTCCTTCTGCAGAGTGATTCCACTGATTTGAGTCATGTTACTTTTAGCTTACTCTGGCACGAGTGGGATACCCATCCCATAGACTATATATAACTGCCGACGGGAACAGCAATCTGCTTATAGGCTTTAGAATACTTGCTGGCCCCTGGCCACAACCACAAGAAAAAAGTTTCAGAAGTAATCACTGCTCCTCCTCTTCTGTCACTTGGTGCAAGTAGGAAGGAAATTGCTTTTAACATATATATTTTAACAGGCTTAGTTGCATTAATTATTTTTCCTGTGATATTCACTGTAGTTCTTCTTGTTACTCCTTTATAGAAGAGGACTGGCTATAACTGTTTTTACACGAATGAACCCATATGAACTGTACTTTTTCTGTTTGTTAATAGCTGAGCCATTCAGTATGGGACTGCAGCACCCTCAGAATTCCTAAGAACACTGAGTCATCCCATCATCGCTCATAGGAGGGCCGTACGGCTGGCTATGACTGCCACCTAGTTTTCAATTTTTATTATTATTACCTAGATTTTTGCATTCTCCCTGGTAAAAAAGTATGCACCTAAAACCTAAAAATTTCCATTTAGTTATATAAGACACATATCCTGTGATGCCTTTAAATAGTGAAAAATTGTGCATTGATAAACTCTTACTGAACAAGTCTACATGCATCTGGATGTAGTCTTGTAATACATATTAAGGACAGATAATTACTAATCCCAAACATAAACACACTGAAAATCCGACCCCAGTTTGCTATGCGGGGTCAAAACAAGAGCCAAGTTTGCAGCATCACAGAAGTTTGTATATCTACAGTTGATCTTTGCCAGCTGACACTGAATCCAATAACTTTTATTATGGACCTTTCTCATTGCAATTGGCAAATAAAACTTTTCCCACGTAATACAGCTGTTGTACCAAAAATTTTGCAGAAAAACCTTGCAAAATAAGATTCCTCAGTGAGACACCATGTATTTTTCATTTTGAGATGTGAAAAGAGAACCTTTATGTTGGGATAGTCTTTTTTTAGACCAAGATATGAATTAAATCTTATCAATAAACCAGAAGTATTTAAGCAATTTTTGAAACCTCATATAAAGTTCCATTTTGAGATCTGAGAAAGGAACTGTGAAGATTCTCCATGCTGGTGACTTTCATGCTTTTATGCTGGTTCTGTGGTTTCTGACTGTCCAGGAGTGCCTGTGGGAACCCATGGCAGCTAGCTCAGAAGCCAGCTGACCCACCTTTCACAAGATGTGAAATAATAAATATATTGCCCAAGCAGGTTCTAATTTTAAAAATATTTTTTTAAAATGTCCATGACTGAAATTTCTTATAACTGTTAGAGCTGGGGCTGTTATGCCAAGACAGGATAACTTTTCTGACTTATAATTTATCCAGTGCAATTCTACTAAACTAAATGAGGAAAAGGCCTGTTCTTTGCTGCAACTGTATTTTGTCCATTCTTATAACAAATAGGATGGCAAAAATTGGGCCATTTCATTGTGTTTGTGTGTAGCAATCACACCCCAAAGCTGCTCAATAAATCTCACCAAGGAGCTTGAATTCTCCGTCATGGAAGCGAAAGATTTGTGCACGCACTGATGGTGTTAGCCTTTATTTTCACCAAAAGAGCTGTAATGACTGAAACTAAAACAAGATGTTTGTGAATCTCAGGCATGACGTAATCTGAGGAATTTCGCCTGCTGATGGGTTGACAAGGCATCATTCTGAATTAGGCTTTTTAAGACAAAACTGAGACATCTATATTAACGCAGGTTGAGAGGCCACAGATGTCTCCAAACACTCTTCCCTTTTCTTTTTTTTTCCTTTTTTTTTTTTTAAATTGTTATTGAAAGACAAAATTCTATTTAGACTCAGATCCTAGGCCCCCAAGCTTGAAAACCATATAGTCCACCCCCCACCGTGCTCAGGTTAAGTTCATTCAAACTATTTGATGCAGCTACAGTATGGATCACACTCAGTTTTTCTTTTTCCCCTAACAGGTTTGTTTCTGGTCATAAATTCTCAATCAGTGGGCAAGCCACATTGTACAATTTAGTAAATAGTGTAGTTAAAACATGTTTAAAGTCAAAAGAAAAAGGATCTGACAATGGAGTATTGTTCCCTTTTGCAGGACTGAAGTGTACCTTCTTTGATTCAGTAACCTTGCTGCACTTTGGTATGAAATTGCCCCTTTTTCCATCAAACTTGCATTTAAAGTGCCTCATTAGCATGTCTCACCGGATCAGTAACGATTCTGCTAACGCAACACTCGTTTCAGTCAAGCCACCATGGTTTTTCTATCTGTTTAACATCTAAAACTCCTTGACAAAGTTCCTTTTAAAATTTACTCCTTTTGTTTCTCCTTGGGTTTTCTGCAAAGATCTTTAAACTCCGATGTACTCCAAGATGACTCCTGAACAAAAATCATGTCTAGCCCAGCTAGTAAATCTAGCCTCCATTCAATGGGATTAAATAAGTGCTTCACGGCTATTGTAGAAGCCTCTAAAAAAGATCTTGCATCTTTAAGAGTTTCCTACAATAAATTAAACACATCTCACCCATTGTAAAAGGAAAAGAGTAAAAAAAAAAAAAAAAAGAAAAAGGGAGAGAGAGACTCAATCCAGCACAGGGGAACCACTGTAGACCCCCAGTGATGCCCTACTTCTAGTACCAAAACACCCACAGATAACAGAGATTAAGTTAACAGCAACAGGCAATGGAAGCAGAATTTTATTTCTTTGAGAATTCAGCCTTGGACTTCACATCACTGATATACCTAGCAAAATGACATAAACACATAATAGATTAAAATTCTGTGTTTGTATGGCTTATAGAAAAGGACCATGGCAGGGTTTTAGCTCGAATATGCAGTACCTCAGCCAGAAAATTGCTATTTCTTTTATAATATGTAAGACCTCAGGCTCAATGTTCAGATTCATTGTGGCATCTGAGCCCTGGTTAAATACAAGCACGTGAGTAACCGTAATGGTTTCATCAAGATTGGTGCCCTGCTGAAAAGTTAAGCTCCTGTTTAAACTCAGAGCCGCAACACTCACCCAAACCCCTAGATTTTTCTGCTAATTTCTGAACTGAAATAGAGAAATCTTAAGAATTTTTTTAACCTTAAGTGTGATTGAAAAAATAAAATCTGTCTCTTATCTGAGAATTATTTTAAAAAGAGAATTTACCATTAATTTACCATAAGGTCCTGTGGGCTGATAAGAGGTGACAAACCACTGCATCTTCTGCATGACTCTGACCTAAATTAACACTTATTCCCCTCAAGGGCCACTGAACGATCTCTCTGAAAATCCTTTTCACTTGCTGAGTGTTGAATGGCCTACCTAAAGTAAAGCAGCTTTTCAAAGATGTGTTCAGAATACAGGAAAAAACCTAACGTAGTTGCTCAACAACTTAGCAACCTTTCCTGTAGGCAAAGAACTTGTTCAACAGCTTCAGAAACATCTTTTAATTCTTATATGAAAACCGTTATTGTATTCATTCCAATAATTTATCCAGTTGTTGTCGCTACCATTGACATTCTACATGTTTTATGGCCATTGTGTTTAAGCTGTGCATCCGTAAGGAGAGAAGGAAAATGAAAACGACTTGCTTGTTTCTCTGCTCCTTTTAAAATTTTGGGCATTTATTCTGCAATATCAAAGTGGACACTTGCAATAAGAATCTTATTTTCCCTGGTTTATGTCACACGTATCAAGTCATAACAACAGGCACACAAAAGAGACCTTCACGAAGACTTACTGACGGGCAGCTGTGTGTCAAGAGAAAGGCAGTCACTTCATTATTTCTAAAAGCTGGTAGAAAGACGTCATAAAACCTATTATTCAATACTAATTCTCTTTAAACACCCAGTAGAAGCCTCGAAATATATGAAAATTTCAAACACTTTATTAACTAACAGAAAGCAGCAAAATATTTTAATAAAAGTATTCATTTTTTAAAAATTGGTATTATTTTAATGATTTTCCTCGTTATTATTATTGGTATTATTATTGCTGTTATTATTATTGCTATTATTATTATCGACAGATTAATATTAATGTTACTAGATGTAACACAGGGTGGGAAATACTAAAATGGCCCTGACTCTACCGCAGCACAGCCCCAGCAATCCAAACTAGCTGTTACTGCCCAGGAAGGGATGAGTGTGTGGGGTCCAGCAGCAGCTAGTGGGAGGCTGTTTCACCCCAACAGCATCCATCACCACCCCTCTTACCCCACTAACAAGTGCAGTACATCTGACTCGTCACTTTTACCTGCACTCCTGGGAAGCCATAAGAGAACCCTGTACAAAACCCAGGAAACATGGCTTTCTCCTAGGGATGGCTGGCATGTGAAATAACATTGTCCTTCCAAAACAGAGGGCACAGGAAGTTACACCGCTCATTACAGGCATTTCAGTCTGTATTGTCAGGCACCCAAGAAAGGACCTTGGGGTCTGGAATTTGCTGCTGCCCACTTTCTTCAAAAAGTGCAGACTTTTTGTAAAATGACACTTTTTTTTAAATGCAGTCACTCTCTCTCCAAGTCAGATGTTCTACCTATAGGGGGAAGAAATGTAACCCAACAAGTTCAATTTTTTCCTTAACACCACAGGGCTAATTAGCCATGGGGTTATTAGCTGGATACTCGGTATCCCAAGCATAAAAGCGATGTAAGCACTGGAAGAATAGAGAGCAGTTTCCTCATTAGCAGTGATTAAAGAAGACTGAAACAAAGTGCCTTGGGTTCACTGGCCAAGAAAATAGGGAAGCACCAAAGGAAGCTCTTCTCGTATAACCCAGGCAGGACAAAAGATTGCTATCTCCTCTCCCCATCCCTCCTGCTTTAACCCCCAAATAATTTTCTATTATTATCCAACCATTAAGGTAAACTTATTTTTCTTTGTGCTTTCCTGGGGTACGTGGTGTGATCCTGTTGTCCCTGAGGTCTGTCATGAACAATCTGACAGACATTCCAAAGGGCTGTCATCAGCCCTGTAACAGAATTATACAGGCAGTAAAATAAACCTTTGATTCATAAAGCCTTAAAATGTCCAAATCCAAACCCAACAGGCAGCCAGCTGTGAGACCTGTTGGATATTAGGAATAAATTCTTTACTATGAGGGTGGTAGAACACTGGAATAAGTTGCCCAGGGAGGTGGTTGAGGCCCCTTCCCTGGAGATATTCAAGGTGAGGCTCGACGAGGCCCTGGGCAGCCTGGTCTAGTTGGGGGTGTCCCTGCTGACTGTGGGGAGGTCAGACTAGATGACCTTTGGAGGTCCCTTCCGACCTGGACCTTTCTATGATTCTGTGATCCCCAAAAGAGAAAATAGGTGGAAATTTCACAAATTCATCTCACAAGAAATTATTCTTCAGTTCTGCAAGAGCTTGTGCTCATCCACCAGCCAGGTTGCATCCATCCATTATCTCTCAGACTTTGCTGGAAGCTCTGTAGAGCTGGGACTATCTTTTGCCCTGTGCTTTTAGGGCAGTTAACACAAAGGAATCCTGTCCACACATGTGGTTGAAATCCTGCAATGCTACACCAAAATTTGTAACAGAACAAGGTCTTGCTGTGTGCAATTAGCAAAGCATTTTACTCATGGCTAAATGTCAGTTCTCCATGTTTCACAGAGTAGGAAAAAGGGGGAGACCTTGCAACCCCCTTCAGCCTTTAACCCTGCTCACAAGGTTAGCTGTCAAAGCCGCATCCGCTCTACTCTGCAGGAAACAGAACCTGTACTTTCTTTAGCGTGGCAGGACGCTGCAGTTTGCTGTCCTGACCTGAAGACAGACACTGTTCCTTCTGGCAACCTCCTACAGCAATTACCAACAGAACAAAGTAATAGGAAATGGTTTGCTTTTGCCTTTTTTTTTTTTTTTTTTTTTGTTCCACTGGGTATGTCAAGGACAAGCTTTCCTGCTCTTGCCTTTTTATAGCTGATAACTTCTGTGGCCACAAATTCTACAAAAGAGAAGGAAATGCAAAGCTGTTTGCCAAAAGACAGCAGGCATGAATCAAAACACAAAAAAAAAAAAAAAAGGAGAGAGAAAATAATAAAATGGAAAGGAATTTGATGCCTTGTACCAGCAGAAGGCTGAAGACACTGGAAAATTCACAAACCTCCTACTGCCCATCTTATGCTGGCATTAAGGGTCAAATACGGCTGACCCTCTCACCCTAGTATATCAGTCAGTTCAGAGAACAATTACCACAAATTGCAACAGGAACAAGGGAGAAAAGTATTAAACCATGGGCAATTTTGGTTCCAAACCCCAAAAAGCTAAATCAAACCTCGGTTTCATTTCTTTTGAATGTCTAAGTCTGATTCCTTCCAATCTCAGATAGAAAACATTTCAATGCACTTGTTACAAAATTACAGTACCCACTTAGAGAAGGTGATAATTCAAGAAAGCACCACTCCCATGATTGTTTTAACATGAAAGAGAGGCAATCTATCCATGAGGGACCTCAAGAAATCCAGATCAACTGCAAATTAAAAGAAACCAGTCAATCCTCAATTGCAACTTTTCTTTCTCTTTTCTGTCTGCTGGATGTGATAGTAATGGAATATAGTACCTTATGCCTCTCTCAGCCTTAGAATCATGTTTTTACCAAGGGTCTTTAACACAGGTCTAACTTTCTGAAAGTCCCAGTGCGTAAAAAGTTCATGTTGTCAAATATCTAGAAGACAGGCGCATACCAAGACAATTTGGTAAATTGGGGCTACATTTTCTTTATACTTTTCCTCTTGTACTCCTTCAAAAAGCTGTGACCGTTTTCTTACTTCAATCACTAACCATTTCCACAACATTCACAAGAGTTGTTGAGGAATAATAATTATTGCGGCAAGAAAATCTTTCAATTGCAGCTAATATGTGTATGCATCCAAACTGATCAAAGGAAAGAAATGGTACAGAATACTTACTTTGTCTCTGTGTTTTCCATCCTATTTTTTTAATCCATTTGCTAAATTACTTTTAAAAAATGATGGAAAGTCCTTTGAGCAGGGAAAAAGGCTATCATTTCCATCGAGCACTTGTAAACATGTAGGTGCTGTAGAAAAAAAAAACCAAAACAATTGTATTTCCCTTATTTGAAACCCACTTTGGAAATTATATACCAGAAAGAACAGGACATCCTGTTCCTGAAATGCAGATGGCACTGGGGTAGAACACAGATCCTATAAACACAGGACACAGAACAATATTTTAGGACAAAAGTAAAGATCAGAACAATTAAGTAAAATATACAGGAGGATTAATTGGTAAGAAGAATTCATTAATAAAGCCAAAATTCAGAACTGACACACCAACTCCTGAGGAAAGAGGGATCAGCAATGCAGGTCCTGAACACCAAGTATTTTTCAGATACTTAAGCAGAAAACCCAATTACTTTTTAATAGGAAATGCAAATATGAAACATGCAAAACCAAAGTTCTCTTCCACTTTGAATTTGCTAGTCAATTATGAAGTCAATTAATAAACCTGGATTAAGAATCTCTGTGCAGTGAAATACTAATTTTGCTCCATATTATGCTTGATGACACCCTAATTCCACACCAGACATATACACTCAATAAAAAAAAGCGCTAAGTTATGTGTCGGTGAGGATTCTGTAAAAAAAGTCCTTTAAAACTCTAGCCAAGCAGACTTAAAGTGCTATTTCATGTCCTGATGAAAAAAAAAAAAAACCAAACAATTATGTTTTAGCCTAAACTGTCTTCCCTGAAGAAGTAGGTTGATCAGACAACACCATCTTCAGTTTGGGGTCATGGATTTAAGGCTGCCTGTACCAGATTGCTGGTGACCAAATGTTGTTCCCAGTTGACAGTCCTCCACTGATCTCCTTGGAAAAAAAAATGAAAAGCCTCAGTTTTCTGCTTAAAGGACAGGTGTTCCCCTGACACAAAAATCCAACCCACTGTTACGTTTGGTTGCTGAGTGGAATCCTTATGGGTCGTCTAAAAGGAAGACAATGGGTGGAAACGACCATAGAAAGTTAATGACTCTTTCAGCCCCACAGATGGTCACTCTAACTCATAACTCTGGGAAATTATCTAAAACACCGTTATTCAGTTAGAACAAAAAACCTAGAAAACCTCTGTATGAACAGTAAAATTAGACATGAGTTTGCCATGGGATAAAGGGTAGAAAAAAGGACAAAGGGTTTTTGATACTTACCCAGGCAGGAAGAAGGTATTTTATCATGACGTGGAGCATAGATTTAATAGCCACCACAGGGCTGTCATGCAGTGACATTTGAATTTTCATTCATATTCACCACCAACAAAATCTTGTCTTACTGGAAATTGTTCAAAGTGCAATAAAAATCATAATTAAGCTGGTTTGATCAGAGAGGTCTCAATAAGTGAATGTACATACTTTAATTCAGTAAATTCCAAATTATTTACATATTTATATTATTTCTAGATCTTTTAAAACCATCTGTGTTGTAACCACATCTAATATTCAAGGAGTAAAGGGTAAATAATTTAATATACTGAATGCAGGTGAATGGCATTCATGTGGCAAATATTGACATGACAATGAGACCTTTGAAACAGCACTGATACCTGCCTCGGGAACAGGACACAGCAAATTTTAAGACAAACTTTTCAAAACCACCTTTGTGATTAAACAGGCCAGTCTCAGTTTCAAGAGAAATCAAAAAGGCCTGAATTCAATTTAGGAAGGATTTGCATTACTGGGTACTGAGCTCTCATTGATTTTAGCGGGTTAAAAACTACGAGTTCAATGTTTAGGTATTTGCATATGTAAAATGATCAAGAGAGTCCTAAGTCCTAGTGAATTCAATGAGATCTAAGTACCTGACTTGAGCAGATATTTCTGAAAATGCTGATAAATGCCCAACAAGCATTTCTGAAATATTTCATTCTATTGGTACAGACTCGTATAAGCAGGGAATAGATCAAAAGACCTACCATTTTAAGACCTCTTCTAACATCTTTTATTCGTGGGACCGAAGTACATACTGAAGAGGCATTGAATTTTTACTCTCTCAAGTTAACCTCTTAAAAATTGAAAACACAGCCTTGGTGAACTTGAAAGAAAAAAGAACTAGTTAATCAGACAAAGTGGAATTATTCCTACATGAAGAAGGAAAGCTGAAGAAAAATCAGGTTTGGCTCATCCATTTTTCAGAAAAAAGGATTTAACCCACTTTTCTTGGTGAATTTGAAAAATATCCCTATTAGACTTCAGACATGTTCCTCCGAGGTGTGTTTCCATCTTCATTGCTAAAGTCTGCTTCCTGAGAGAGAAAGATTTAAATTTAAACTCAATGCGCTGGACACCCTTTTTATTTTCCATGGTGTCATTGTTTTTGTTCTGCACTTTAAGCTGCCTGACCTGAAATTAGCAATTTATCATACTGCCCATTTAAGAAAAAAAGAGTGACTGTACAATGGAAAATGTTGCTGAGGGTCTGCTGCTGTTGCCAAGCTGTATCTAAAGTCATTTCTTGATCAAGGTCCAGTCCATTTTATTTTTATCTCTTTCATAACAAAAGAGGAACGACTTGGCAGAAGTCTGCAAACTATGGGTGGAAAGACAGAATAGCTACTGGGTACCAGGGTATCTGGCAAGACACACCAGTGTTCCCAGACATAATTATCGTGAGCATGTAAATAAAAACATAACTTCTATACTGCACTGCCACAACCTGTGGGCCTTTTAAATCCATCTCTGCAGCTGCGTCCATTTGTGCCCAGCTCAACTGCAGACAAACGAGAAGCAAAGAACAAGGCGGTTCTTCACTGGCAGAATACTGAAAGCACAAGCCCCTCAATTTGCAGGTGACAGCAAACATCACAACCAGAAGGTGAAGGAGAAAGTTCTGAGTAACGTGAGCACAGTATATGGTAAAACAATCTTCTCTAAAGTAGTAACATTCCAAAGCAAAATTAAGAACATTTCTCTCACTACTCACAAGGCCCACTTTTCTAGAGACTGAATAACTACAAAACATGTCAAATGGTGATACGTGCCCAGGAATGATCTGATAGATATGACTTATGTCATCATAAGGTGAAGGTTTCCAGACGTTAGTCCAAAAATGCACCAGAATTTTTCCTTTCCAGATCCACGTTTGTTGCCCAGAGTTTGCTTTACTTTCTACAACAGCCCAAGTTACCCCCCATCACTATCAGAAGTGTGATTGAGATCCCTGTCAACATCCTTCTGCACCCATTTGATCATTATGAACACAAAGCAGAAAACCCAGAATAATTTCCCAACTACGCAGGAAAAACACCCAACCCAACAAAAACCAAACCAAAATGACCCCACAAACAAAAAACCCTGACGACCAAGAGAGAACAAGACAATATTATTCAACTGAAATTTCTGAAGTTAAAGCAAACTCATTTCTGACAGGTTCAACAGGCCACAGGCCAATTCATTTTATTTAGCAATTTTTCTTTTGGAACCTAAGAAAGAAAAGTTCTTTTAATATAACAACAGCTCAAGGTGTATAGTGTATGCTTTCTTATCATTGCTTTGCACATTCCATATCTATCCGTATCTCTACTCCCCAAGATTTTCTTTCAAGGAGAATTACTCTGCTTTGACTTCCCCCACATTCTCAGATTTTATATATTAGCTTCATTGTCAGTATTTCAATGGAAACTCATACACTGAAGGAGAAACAGATACTGGACTCAATCAGTAGCGACAGCACATTTAGGTGCCCTCACATGGAAGAGTAGAAATATTTACCTAAATGTTTATACACACACCTTTTCTACATGTACAACCGAAACCCACATATCAGATTGCACAATCTTTGTCAATATGACTTCATTATGGTGTTTTACCATGTTTTCCGAATTAAGTAAATTAATATATACTATTTTGGGGCGTATTTGAAGGCACCTGCTAGGCCTACATGTCTTGAACAACCCCAGTTTCCAAATTAGCAGCTGAAAGAGATTAAAGCCTTTCCCCCTTCTACAAATGTCTATCCAATGTTTTTCACAGCAAAGAGTGATGTAACAGTGCAAAATAAAGATATGCATTTTGGGATGAATGACAGCTTTAAGGTCTGCTATTAGAAAAGCAAAGTTGTAGTTGTTGAGCCTGGTATACATAGCACCTGACTTCATCTGGTTAATAGGTGTCACTGATTCAAAATGCTTTAGATCAACTTCTGCTGTACTTGGCTTTCACCGTCTGTTAAATCAGGCTGTTAACAAAGGACCAGCTATTTTGAAAAGCAGAGTGAGAGGAAAATACGTGTTTTAGAGGCCTAAACCAGTTTTCAAACAGTCATTCCTAAAATATGCCCTGTAACAAAATAATAATAATAAAAAGGACAAGCTGAGGAATTATACTGGGATTTTTGGAATATCATGAATAATGTATCACAAGCAAAAACCCTAAATTTCAACCTGGTAAACATTTTATATCACAGAAAGCTGTATTTGTACACACAGACACACACACAAACACAAGGGTAGAGGTATATAGAAAAAAATAATTACCTCCCTTGAAAAACATATTTTCAGAAAAGAGCTCTAGAGAGAACCAGAGTCTGAGCAAGGAACAGCAAAGAAATCGATGGGGAAGAGCAATGTAACGCGAGAGAAATGAGCAGTTCAGAGAGTTGACTGGGAAGGGTACCCAGCAGAGCAAGACAAACGTAGATGATGCCTCGCTCACAGAAGTGTGCAATGCAGCCATCTGGAGGAGCTCCGAGTGAGTCGGTAGTCCATAAGAAGCATAATCGGTGAAATTTCCTCATGCACAGTGTCCCATTGGTGCAAGAGCCACCTTCGTAAGCACTATCTATAGGGTAATTCCACCATACTCTAGAGGAAATCTGGCAGGCTGTGTTTGGACCATCTTAAAGTCAAACCAAGGAGGTTCAGTATCACGTGAAAGGTGTGGGGAAGAGTTCAAAATCACATTTAATCTTTGTTCAGCACATTTGGTGAAATATGTGAGTTTTTCTAAGAGATAATTTGGCATATTGAACAAATACTATGACAAACAGCAGTACCTGTTCCTACTCTTCTGTCATTGGCAAATCAAATTAGTATTTAACTCCACCGACCGCCTGTATTTCATGGGAGCGAATAGCTGTCCTCTGTGTCAGTATGTCTAAAATACATCATGAAACCTAGTTTTAAATGAGCCCTTTCAATGAAAACCAAGCAAACAGTTACCTGCATTAAACAGATAATGCCCAAATATAGAAAATCAATTAGATGTTGCAAGTTGGAAGGTTTGGATTTTCATCCAACACAAACAGATCACAGTCAGAGAAGGAAGCATTTCATTTCTGTTGACTCAATCTATTAATTAAAATAAACACAAATATTTCAAGTCCAAGTAAATTCTTCTAATTTTGGCCTAGAAATGAGTAATTATCTTGTTTGTGACTAATCCCAGTAGATTTACGAGGGGCAAGGGCCACTTTGGAAACACATGGTCTAATGTGAGCACCCGAGACTCTACTAGAGGTATTTTTTACTTGCAAAGAGCAATTTACATTTATTAACCTTTTCCAACTAAAAAGAAATGGAAAGAATTCAGACCTCTAAAATTATATCTGACTTGGTTTCTAATCCTGAACAGCCTTCAGATTATTTAATATCTTTCCTCTTTCTCTGTCAGTCAAATAATCACGTTGCACACAAAGATATTCTGATATTATCTTGATTCAAGAAAATGCTCACTGTTAAGCGACATATATGGCTCGGTGCTGTGTGTACCATGTGGAGACAAAGGCTCAAGACCAATTTTATCTACAGTAACAAAATTAAGGAAGTTCAGTTGCCTGCACTAAGGGAGAAGATCAGTTTTTCCACACCACAAGTGCACATTGGTAACTTCACAGTGCGTATTAACCAAATAGTTTCCAGAGGCATGAATTTCTTGGAGGTTTCCAAGGATTCTGGGGGTCAAAAAATATGTTCCATTTTGGAGTATACTCTGTCTGTGCCACAGCAGACGTTACTTTTTATACATCTACATCCAGGATCAAAACATTGATCTCCACCAAGTGTGACCATTGACATCAGTGGAGGTTTTCCAAGTTCCTCCAAAAGAAGAGGTGCCTGAACATTTTCCATAAGTATTTGAGTAATAGGCATAGAGTAAACTATCATCTCACACGAAAAGAACATTAAGAAAAAAGTTAAGCCACAACACATTTAGCAAAGCAGAACATTTAGCTCCAAAAAAATCCTCCCTTCAATCAAGGCAACACCTCTTCAGTACTATCTACAAGGTCAGATTCAGTAGGTTGCAAAGTGCACATAGAACAGACAGAATTTTGCAAGCCTTTTCCGGAAAGTACAGTAGGGTGCACCTGGAAGATTCACGTATCAGACTGTCCCCTGTTTGCACTGTCTGTGATCTTGAACACCTTTGATTCACGTATCCCAGGATTTGTAGAAAATCCAGCTGTTGGAAGCATAATGAAATTTATACGTTAAGCCTATTCTACATGTTTAAACTGTGCTCCAAAAAGGTTATGGCAGCCCAGAAAAAAATGGACTGGCAGGAATTTGCCAACTGTATATTTTATTAAACTTCACGGCTTTATATGAATGTGTGATGTGTCATAAGGCTCATCAACGTCAACACATCTGCAGTCAGGATAATATTCCCCCATGCACTCTGTCCTTGTTAGATACAGTTATAACAGCCTGATAATAAGCATACCCCAGATTTACCAAATGTATGAAGTCTTTACCCAGAATGCTCGGCAAGGATCAGAGCATGATACATATTAACTACTATTGTTAGGAATTATCCAAGGGTGCTAGGCAAATAAAAAGATTTGAAACAAAATCTTGATTCTCTTAAAGACCAGGATGTTTCCACTGATTTTCACAGAGTTGACATTTTACTCCTCATCCCTGCCTTAAAAAAAACCACCAAAACCTAAAATAATAACGAACGATCGACAGCATGATGGTGGGAGGTTGAGAAGAAATGATAGCAAAGCCAGAGACAGAACTACATGGTTATGCAAACTTATTATGAAACATCATCATGCTGTTTCAAAGCAAACAAAATAATGACCAAAAATAGAGGGAGTGGAATAAAGTGTCAATGACTGTATTATCCCATTTCATAAAAGGGAACACAAGGATTCACAGAGGTTTCCATCAATGGCTTGGTTTTATGAAAACCAGATTACTTAGCAGCTGAAGAAGGAAATTTAGAAGCTGAATTTCTGACAATGAATTTAAAAAGGGTAAGACTTTTGAAAACATAAATGTTACTAACTTTCCCCCAAGGTCAGGAAATGGCCCCTAGGTCAGGGCTATTTACCATGAATGGGTCAGGATTTTGAACTGGTAAGTTCTGACTCCCAGCCTCACATTCATAACAGTAGATTTCAAAATACTAAGTACTCTCTAGATATTACAAATATCATCTACCTGCCCTGCTTGTGTCCTGTTGTAGGATGGAGAAAACTGACTTCTGTATATCACTGAGCAGAAAAGGAGAGGGAAGAATGCAAAGAGGATTGGTGAGTATCACCAAACTCCAACACAGAATTGTTCGTCGAGGTCTGAGTTTCTCTATTGTGGTTGCGCCAAGATTTATTAAAGCACAGCATGTGTTCACTTATTTCTATCCAAAATGAACTGAAAAGGCACTTTGCATCTGCCCTCAGGAAAAAAAAAAGTTTGCTTATTTGGCAAACTTTGTTTAAAAATCTGTGTCTTCCAAGGTTTGTCTCTTTAGTTCTTTTTGTTTGTTTGTTTGGGGTTTTGGGGGCTTTTTTCGTCTTGTACATGGGTGCATAGCTTTCTTCCCCTCCTGTACCTCTTTTTCTCCATCTGTTGACCTCCCTTTAGCACACAGTTTCCCACTTACTTTGCCAAAAATGTATAAAACTTGGGGCGTCTGCTCCGATTTCTTTGTGACTTATAACTGTATCGTTAAACTAACATTTGCTCTGTTATAAAGAAGTCCCTGTAACTTTAATTAGGCTCCTCTGTTCCATTTGCTCCTGCACAGTTGCGAATGTGAAGTAATGCTTCCACATGGAAATGATAGGGAATGGTCTTTGTTATAAACAAGCTGTGTGAAAAGCCAGAAACTTCAGTACTGAGTTTCTCACAGTACCTAGTACTATACTTTCTGCATACATACAAGTATTCCTATGCAAAATTATGTTTTCCTTATCTTGGTCTTCCACCAAAGCCCCCTTCTCTCCCTCCACCACCCCCGAATTCTGCTACTGTGTGGACCAGCATGCTCCAAATCCTCTTGGAAAAGCAGGGAAAAAGGCCATTCCTTGAAAATTCAGTTTTCCAGCCATGGATATGGGTCACACAGCAGCTCACTAGTCCCCTCATTTTTGATGGTCAGGAGTCTCTAACACTACTCAATTGCCTATCAAGAGTTGGACTGATACCTTGGAAAAGAAAGATTTCTTTGGCTAGATTCTCTTGCATCACAAGCACTAAGACAGGTAGGCAACAATGATATTTGCACATGGAGCAATGCTGCATGACTGGTTTGGGAACAAATTTTCATAAGTCAAAAAAGAAGATGATACTGATATAAGAAAATACCACTAGTATCAGAATTAGTTTTCCTTATTAAACTGATTCTTTCCTAAATATAGTACGTGCAGGTAGACCCAGAGGATATAAAATTTCCTACCACTGCAGGCAAATCCCTAGTATTCCAGCGTTGCACACGAGAGATCATGCAGTATTTCAGGGAAGATTCTTTGAGATCAGATCTAGTTATTTTTATTGATCTATATCTACCTCAATTAATATAACTCCTTCGAGAAGGAGTGCTTGCATGCTAGGCAGTTTGACCCAAGAGTATGACATTATTTTACCTTTTAAATGAGGTAAGGACAGTGGTGTTTCCTCTTCCACTCCATGATCCCCTTCTCATTACATCATTTCTTATTCACATTTTTTGTTCACATGCATTCAGCAGGTGCTATGAATGTCCTGCAGTAAAGCAATAATCATTACAAGGTGGTCCCTTCCATTACCATGTACTTAACTTTTTAACCCAGAGGAGCTGCTTAAGGTTGATTCAAATAAACAGAAGCCAAATCTCCCAAACTCTAATACTTTGTTTTGATGATAATAAATTATCTTTCAGTATTGGCAGACAGATCTTCCCAGTATTACCCTCAATTTCTTAAATGCAGTATGAATCAAAGAGTCGTGATATCTGAAGAGCTTATGCTCTGGGAGACCAAGAGACAGCATAAACAGAAATCCATTTACAAATATTCTGGGCAGACAAAGAGTGACCACCCAGCAACCCAGAAAAAATATGTTTCGTTACAAAATTCCCTGGTAACTTGAACAAAGGAGAGAGAACATACCTGTGGCAAAACTGTAAAATCCTGCCTCCAATTCCAATGAACATAAAAATACCTCATTTTATTGTTTTTCTGAGTAAGACATATCTCAGTAGTGAAGTATCTAGAGATGACTCCAAAGTAGCCATCTTTCTAAAGTCTGGCCCCATCAACACAGAGATTCAAGGTATGTGTAACGTACATGAGAACCAATGACATAACATTTCCCTCCAAGACTAACACTGAATATATCTACGCTAGAATTCATAGAAAGGTATGTTCTGCAGATTTGGGCCTCCACTCTCTTCAGAAGCATTGAAACACCATACAAAGCATAAACACAGACGATGTTTCCTGGTCCTGGGGAAAGTGGGGATCCTACAACCAGGTGGCCTAGGAAGTAGTCCCCAACCATAACCCAACTCCAGGCACTTTAAAGACAACCCTTCCAGCATCCAGCTTTATAAGCAGAGGGTAAAGCAGCAAGCACAGAAGTTGAGAGACACTGTCAAGCCAGAGGATTTTTTCTGGACCCTGAAAAGGTTCTAGTAGCCATCTTTGCCACTATAAAATTCACAGAATATAAAAGCATTAATTCACTTTGCTCATTACAGCAGCCTTCCAATATCTGAAGGGAGACTACAGGAGAGCTGGACAGGGGCTCTTTGTCAGGAAATGTAGTGACAGTTCAAGGGTAATTGGGAGAGGGGAGATTTAGATTGTATATTTGGAAGAAATTCTTCCCTGTGAGGGTAGTGAGGCACTGAAACAGGCTGCCCAGGGAAGCTGTGGCTGCCCCATCCCTGGACGGGTTCAAGGCCAGGCTGGAGGGGGTTTGAGCAACCTGGTCTGGTGGGAGGTGTCCCTGCCCATGGCAGGGGGATTGGAACTGGATGATCTCTAAAGTCCCTTCCAACTCTAACCATTCTATGATTCTATGATTATCTAGTCACGAGTCTGGGTAAAATGATATCTCCAGGTATTTCTTGTGTCCTCCCTAGAAACAGAGATTACTTTGGGAAAATTGATGTTACTTTTTCACTGACATACAGAAACTGATTTTTTTTTTAAATAAAAATATGAGCTTTTAAAATGGATATGAAAAGTATATATTATCAAATCACATCAGCTTCCCTCTAAAGTCCTCACACACAAAAAAGAGAAAAATACAATAGACTAATTTCTAAACAAAGGGTTGTGCTTTTTTCCATTTTAAACTGTTTATAAAAAATAAAATCCAGTCAAACTCTACTGAGAGTGAGAAACAAGGGCTTTCAACTCATCCATGTTTCTTCCTTCAAGCGTGCCTTTCACCATCTAAGAAAATCCCAAACAATAACAACAAACTAAAAAGCCTAAACTTTTGGCTAAGTTTCCAGCTGCTAATTTTGTCTGTCATGAGCTGCTATTGTCAGTCTGAGGGAGGGATTGTTCCCAACTTTTTTTTTTTTTAAAGTAAAAGATGCAAAATATACTCAAAGTAACATCTGTGTTTTCTGATTTTATTAAAGCATTTTGTCTTTGTTATACAGAAATAACAAAACACTGAGCCCTTCCCATCAGTATTCATGACGTCTGCCTTTTCATACAAAACCCTCTGAAAGAAAATTCCCCCTGGAAAAAAAAAATACTTTCCTTATAAAAAAACAGATTGTGAGACAGATGATTGCATTGTTTAATCAAATTTCCATCTGAAAACTCTTTTCCTAGTTTTAGATTTAGCTCACCCAGTAAGGCACAGGCACTAGGAAGCACGTGGAAGTATAAAGTAGCAGCTCCTCCATTTTATTATCTCCCTTGAGCTTTGCAATTGGCAAATGAAAAAGAAAGTGAGGAACAAAAGTAGTGGACATAAATTAAGCCCTGCTTTCTAAAGTTCAAACTGAATTTTCTTTATTTTTCTACAGCTGTCAGATAAGCAGGGTAAAACCACTAATGCATGTTTAATATATAAAAACTCATAATGTTCAGTAGTACGACCTCCATTGGAGACATTAGTTCAGGCCAGTGAACTTGGAGCAAGCCAAGTGTGGAAATGTGGAATTGGGCCAGTGACCCCCACCAGTGCCTGTCATATCTGCTGAAAGCAAACTTGTCAAATATAGAAGGGGCAGAAGGAGGACAAGGGTATCCTTAAACCAGGGAGCAGCAACAAAGCAAAGATGCCCATCATCTATTCACAGTTGTCTGTTGTTCAGTAATGGCTCTGGCCGTCTCAGGAACAAAAAGTCTGGTTATTGCCTCAACCTTTCAACCTTGGCCAGTCTGGGGGCCTTTCATTTCACAGGCTCCCCAAAGCTGATGAGTGATCGTAAAGCCACGATACGCTCCTTGCTGTTATCATCTCTTCAAACGTACTCGATACAGAGCAGAAGAGGAAGAGAGTGTTCCCAGGACTGCTGGCCTGCCATAAGAAAAGAGCAACTGTTCTTCCCCTTCAGCTACAAAAACAATCTTGAAAAATAGTCGATTGGTTGTATTAATAGTAATTTCTTAGGATTTTTTTTTAAAGTAAATTAAATCATTTTACCTATCTGCCTTGCATCCCAACACTGGTTTTAATTTAATTTACTCATTGTATACTTTCCCTTGCACTTTGGTCACAGCCTCTTTTCTTTCTGTTCCCTCAGTTTCATTTACTCAGTTTTATTCCTCAGCAAAACAAGCTACAACTTGCAGGGAAAAATTCACCATATGATTTCAGAGATGGGGAATTAGTTATACCCCTGTCATTGTCAACAGGAGACAGACAACCTACACCAACATTGTAAAAAGACCACCAAATTTGTAGGATACACTGAGCTCTCATATCAGCAAGCTTTGATGACCTCATTAATGACTAACACGTTATTACTGAGAAGAGAGAGTGACACTTAGCCATGCCTGCAGGTGGCTGGTGTGTAAGGGTACATTACCTCAGAGCTGACACCACATTCTGTGCCTACCCACTGGGTGCTAAAAGTTCCCATGACCAATCCTCAACTACCAAAATCCTGGACTCCAACTAGATAAACTTTAAGATCCTTTCCAATCTAAACCATTCTATGAAAATACGTATCTTCAGTATTTGCAAACACAAACTTGAACAAATTACATACTGTCATATGTGTAACTTCTGGCTTCAATCCCAGACATGTAGGTGAGGCAAAAAAATCAGGCTAACATCCCTAAGAACAGATTCTCAATTCAGACTTTTAGTAAATTATTTGTATATGCATGCCTCCTCTTGAGTTATCTTTGCACACTTGACAGTAGCTGCAATTCTGCATCCACGTTGAACCCTCCTGCTGGGAGAGGACACAATCTCAATTCTGTATCAAACTGAGCTACTCTACACTCAGCCATTGGAAGAAGACATGTTTTCTTCTAGAAAACAAGGAAGAACTCTGGAAATATACTAAAGATATAATACCATTTATATGACAACCAGAATGTAAGCTAATAGTTAAATTTTAATAGTCAATGAGGTGTGTTAACCCTAGCTTTTGCGGTGTCAAACACAACAGTTAAAAACATAGAATTGTTTAGGTTGGCCAGGACCTCAGAGAGCATCAAATTCCAAGGCCCCTGACACGGGCAGGTACACCTCCCACCAGACCAGGTTGCTCAAAGCCCCATCCAGCCTGGTCTTGAACCCGTCCAGGGATGGGGCAGCCACAGCTTCTCTGGGCAACCTGTTCCAGTGCCTCACCACCCTCACAGGGAAGAATTTTTTCCTGATATCTAATCTAAATCTCCCTTCTTTCAGTTTAGAACCATTACCCTTTGTCCTACTACTACCTGCCTTTGTAAAGAGTCCCTTCTCCAGCTTTCCTGAAGGCCCCTTCAGCTACTGGAAGGGGCTGGTAGCCAATTCCTTATCAATCAAGTGGTCCATCTGTCAAATACGTGTCTCTCCGATTTAGAGACAAGGATGTTGTGTGGGCAGTGTCAAATGCTTTGCACAAGTCCAGGTAGATGATCTAGAACATGGAAATCTTGCATCACACCACTGTCACATCCTGTCACAAGTGGTGTTGCTTTTTTAATAAACTCTAGAGCCAAATAAACAAGAAGCCCCACCTATGACTATAAACCAGTTATTACTTCAGCAAGATTTAATACTACAAAAGTGGAGAGAAGCAATTTCATAGGTGCACCAAGTGATATATTCCTTAGATATTATATTATTTCCCCACAGTAACAATGTCTACTGAATGAAAAAGAGGAAATCAGAGACGAGTCTACCTAGTGAACAAAATCTGTATTTTCAGGAATATTCTGGAAATGTAATTAAAAAACAAACAAACAAAAATACTCATCTTGTTAATGGAATCTCTTAAAGTAAGAGACTAAAAAAGACCAACGTGTGGACCACAGTCTTCCTTCTGCCTCATTACCACTTCCTACTTTAAAATAATAAGGGGTAACTATACTCACTGTTCCACAAATGCTGGGGCTAATTTCAGTTCATTCAGACCGGACCTTAATCTGCCACCATTATCTCCAACATCCCTGACCCTGTTCTAGACCCTCTGAAAAACACCCACAACACAATCAGTTTCCAAACGTGCTTTCAGGAAAGTCTGGTAACATTATTATGAAGCTTAGTTTATTGTTTATCATTGTTATTATTACATATTATTACATTATGCTTATTTTGAAGCTCACAAATAATATTGAGAACATTTAGAGTGTCCTGAGACAGAAGACAATTGGTTGGAGAAAGAAACTCTGAATGGCAATTGGAGCTGGAGAACAGACCAAGCCAGATTTGCCCCTCAGTTCTAACACGGTACTTGCAACTAACGGTGTAAGTAGGTGCATGGATTTTTTGGGTGCTAACATGCCAGACAGGCACAAACTGAGAGTGTAAGCAGACGTGCTAAAATGGAGCTACCATATGGTTAAGGAGACTACCAGAACATATTTATGGTGATAAGCAGGAGTTAAGAACTGACAGAACAGGAATGGATTAGAGAACATGAGCCAAAAGAGAAACTGAAGATGGACGACTGGCAAATTGGCCCAAGACAACCTTAATGCAGTTCCCACCAGAGCAAGCTTGGAGGCTTCCTGCTGTTGATAAATACATGCAAATCTGTCCCGTGTGTTGTGTGTACACACGTGTGCACTGCAATTTGCTGTTATGACCAGAATCTCTGCAGCTTGACTAGTCTACGTACTGTGTCTAAAACTTCAAGTCGTATTAATGAACCTGTGGTTGACCCAGAATACAACGAGTGGAAGTCTTAGTTCCACAATAGGTGGAAATTTTAATTACAGATGTAGTTTGCTTTTTAAATGTAGGAAGTTAAAAACTAACTCATGGAAACCTCTCAATAGAGAGGTGTTAAAAAGATGGCAAGATCAAGTTCTCAAAATTCAGAATTAAGGTTGGTTGCACAACTGTAATTGAACTCTCTGTATGAATGGATCTGTATGAAAAAAAAGTCATCTCTCCCACTGGTGAGCCTCTAGCTCTCTCATTTATTGCTCACGTTTCAGCTGATCAGGCTGCAATCCTGAGTCATCAGTGCTCAATTCAAGCTCATTCCAAAGCAGGTCTGTCTTGTCAACTGAAAGGAGCAGAGGCCCTGTAGAAAAAACTGACATAGTCACTCCATTAAGTGTGCATCATGTTACATCTACACAAGTGGAGCCAATTCGTGTTCCACAGATGACCAAACTCAAACCCATCATTTCTTAAAGCCTGAAAGCTTGATTTTGGCATTTTATAGTTAACACTGTTTTGTGTGTATAGCAGCATAAATGCATATTCCAGGGCTCTGTGAAGCTGTAAGAGGCCTCCCCTTTAGAGGGAGAGGATTCTTTGACCACACAAGCTCCTGTCACGCAGCTGGGGTAGCGTGGAACACTTGGCTCGATTTCACCAGCCGTATGTGCATGTGCCCTCATTTTCCTTTGTGTTTTTGGCTCTGCCATCCAAAGGGTCAGAGTGCATTGCTGAACCTAATGAAAACCTCCCCACATCTGGGCACTAATCTCTTCCCATTTACTGCTTGTAATACAGATAAGAAAACAGAGGTTTACTCCACTTAAAGGTCACAATGTGAGTAACACGCCCAGAGATGGGACTCCCTTTTTCCTGGAAGAATTATAGATAGCGCAATTTAGAAGGTTTAATGATGTTCTTTAAGCAGATCACATTCCCCCACACCCTTCTATACTCCCACTTAGATTTGTTTTCAGTTTGCTTTTCTGCTTGTTATTTCTGGGGAATGAGGTGGGAAGTGCTTGTTTGTTTGTGGAGCATTTGGCTAGGTTGATTGCATTCTTGAGTCATTTCCCATTACACTGATATTAAACATGCCTGTAAACCCTAATGCCTTTTCCTATTATGTTCCTAAATCACTGACTCCAGGTTTTACTCTAGAAACTACCTCCTTTCTGTGCTACCTGTTTATCCTAACTGAAGACCTCATCAGCTTTCAAGAAGACGCAGAAAACAAGCATTTAAAATATAGCACAGAATATGGTAAATTCTTGGAGTTTTGACAAAATAGATGAAATTTGAAAGGCTTTTCACTGTGGTGTTTTATGAGGGGTCAGATCTCACAAAGACTGCAATACTTGATTTAACAATTAAGATATCTTCCTTCATTATTTTTAAGGTTTGGTTCTGTATCTCATGAAATATTACTTTTTTCTTTAAGACACATTTATAGGTCCATTTTAGTGTCAAACTAATTGCTTGCAAGTTGGTGTGTCTTTTATTTTATGTTATATATTGACAATAAAAAGGTAGTAAAACTTGTCTAATAAGAAGAATAATATTTATCTGCAGTACAAATGGTGTGATATGGTGAAGGTTTCTCCACAGATTATGACCAAGTCTTCGTTCTGTCTCTTAATGTCTCAGTACCAGTCTATGGTGTTTGTTAAGAAAAATCCCATATCCCTTAAGTGGAATTTTATGAATTGTCTGCTAATTTTGGATGTACAACCACAGTTAGGATGTGGGATCTGCCTACCCCAGGCCTGTTAAGCAGCTCTGAAAGCACTTCAGATCTCTTGTATGTTCAGCTCTCTCAGCAGTTCAAATCCTAAAGATGTAATTTTTCTTTTTGAGCACCATCTCCTCATTTTTCTCTTTACTTCTTCCCTGTACCACAAACATGTATCTCATTAGACTACATAACATCCATGTTTAATTATCCTTAGCAGACAAAAATTTGCCAGTTTCCATATGGCTGATCTGTTCAATCTGCCAGGTTTTTCATGATTTATTCAGAAAAAAAAAATGGCAATTTACAAAAACAAATTCTTTGTTTCCCCACAGAAAGACCAGTTTCTATTCTCTGAGCCAAAAAAATAGAACTAAACAATATGTACAACAGAAGCAGATGTAGCTATTATAATGTGGCCTGGTGGTTTGAGAAAAGGGACAGCATGAGTAAAATTAATGCATTAATAACATTTACTTCAATGTGTTTAACCTTTTCTACTTAACATCACTCGTTCTTTTCAAGTGTAAAAAAATTTCAACTTCTTCACCCTGGCTTTCCCCTCTGCAATCCCACCACCAGAACCTGGCGGTGTTATGAGTATGAAGAGGAAAACACGGAGAGCGCACATTTCTAAATGTAGTCAGCGGGAGCTTTGGGCTCGTAAGCAACAATATCCGTTGTTGTCAAATTCAGCAGTAAACCAATGGATCTATTTTGTATCAATACACTTTAATTGGTTTTCTGGATGACATCTCCACAGAATAATGCCAGGATCGGTAGTGAGTACCAGGGCTGTATTGGCAGAGTAAACATTAAGTTATTATTCCCCTTTCAGAGAGCACAAAAGTTACTCTAGCTTGAAGCCATATGGCCCAGAAGCATGTTGACATATCTCAGCAATAAAGGGTTACGTTACAGAAGGGACCATGTCGAGGAGATCAGAAAAGCTGGATCAGCTACTTGACCAGTGTCACATCACTGAACCCGGTGTAAAGAGCTTGAACAAAATGACATGAACTCATCTGCGACCACTGTCTCGGAGCGGAGACCTTTAACAATGGCAGCACCTGCCAGATCGCCGTTCTCCTCCCCAATAAAGTCACCAACAGCCCCCTCACTGTTCTGTCATGTGCCTGGCACAAGGCCCCTATTGTTACCAGCCACTCTCACTCCAATAATTTCTCCTCTAAATGACACTGCACCACCACAGGTCATTTCAAGGGGACTGAAAAGAAAGATTTTGCATCTGTTTTGAGTTGTAGGCACCAAGGGGGAGGGGGACTCGAAACCCCTTGATAGCTGGCAAATGGTAATAGCAAAATGTCTCTATTGTTTGTGTCTGAACAAACAACCATACTACATGAGAGTTTTTATTGTCCTCAAGGCAATCTGCCACAAATGCTCCCCTTTGCCCATACTCTACAAAGAGAGAGGGGGGAAAAAAAGAAAAAAAACACCACAATAGTCACAGTTAGGAAACCTTAGTGAGAGTTTAATGACCAGCTACCAACTAATGGATGGTGAGTAACATATGGCAGAGCTTGGCCTCTTCACATATTGATTAAAAATAATTTAAAATTTAAAGCCAAGTTTGTTTGACAAGCTTCCAGATTCTCAGCAGCCACTTAACAATCTGAATAAATCTGAAGGGGAAAAGCTTAAATTCTAACCCAAGGCAAAGCAGAACAAATTCATTGTCACATTACGTAATTGAATCTATTACATTCACCCAAGATTAACAGCCAACACTTAACGATTTTCTCCCTTTCCCTAAAATATTTGCTGATGTAAACAGCAAAGCAACTCTTTGTAATATTTGGTAACCTTTTTAGAGTGCCTTTATTAGACCCTCTTTACTAAACACAAACATTACTGGTCATAACAAAGACCTGTTAGTCAGATTTTAACCACTTAATATTATTTAACGTAACAGAATGATTCTATTCTTATGTCCTCGAAGCACCACTCGAGTTAAATGGTCATATTTTTATACACATCTTTGTGTCCTTTTCTGGCATGATGAATGTCAGAAGCTGGAGCACTTGAGATAATTGGTCCTACTGAATGCGTTTAAACAAAGTCTAACTGGATTACTTTTTACTTGCTTTCAAAACCAGCTACACACAGTAGAAAATAGATCAGATAACAGCATAGAAATTAAGGTACCCATCTCTATCAAGAATCAGATGTGCAGCTAAGAAGATTCCAAGCAAATAAAAGGAATAAAAAAATACTGGCGCTGATTTTTCAACGGTGATTATTTGGAAAAGGAAAAGAGAAATGTCCCATACAGCCCAGCTATATACACAGTAAGGGTGGATGTGGATAAAGACTTTGGATATTTGGCAACCAACAAAGTGGTGGGTAAAGCAATGAGTTGGTACCAGGAGGTCTGTAATCTGGTCCCGATTCAGGAGCTGAACTCTTCAATAACGTTGCCCAGGTCACTTTGTCTCTGGCTTCTCTCTTATGTTTTTTGCTGTGGTTGCTGCAAAATGTTCTGATCTTTGCCCAGGCTCTACACGATAATTCCATGTGAAAGAATTACTGAAGGGTTCAGAGCTGAGACTCTCACTGATCTTCAGCCCCGCTATGAGCATGTCCCTTACATGACAAACAGCAGGTTTAAAAAAGTTAAAAATTTGTCTTCTGGAGACCATCACACCCCAAGTGCTCCAGGGAACGCCACAGCCAGCCTGAAGTATTAATGAGCCAGGGTATCTGCAGGGTTTCCATAAGTCACCATGGATCAACTGAACCGTCATGGACTTCAGCTGTGTGGAGAGAACGAACACTGACAGTGACACAGATCCCCTGGTCACTGCAAACCATTGGCAGAAGACAAAGCATGGCCAGTAGCAGGACTGGGGACTTCTTTATCAGATGTGAAGAAGCAGCAGGCAATGGAGGGGAGATGATAGAAAGCACAATGCTGATGACATGATGGCATTTATAAAAGGTCAACGGCAGAAATGATGGGGACAGAAACCTTGTGTCCCTTTTCTACGTGGTAGCAGCAGCATGGAAGCAGACAACACAAGGTAAGACATGTAGGACAGCTCTTAATCAAGAGGTCAGATGAGTACATGTGATTTTAAAATATTTTAACAGGTTTGACTTGAATACACCTACCATCTATTTATTTCTTTTAATGGAATTACTAAGATACTCATTAAGAACTTGATTGATTTTCTAGAGCTTTTCTGTTATGTCAGCATGTTACTACATGACAGAACTTTGAAAGGGATTGAGGTACATACTGATGGAGACAGAAATAGAGCTCCTGAACTGCCATAGGAGTTAAGACCTTACTTGTATAAATGCTTTTAAAAGAACAGCAACAAAACAACACTGGTTACCAAAAAAACCATCTTCAAGCACCTATACATGTGTCAAAATCTGTTCAGTGACCATGCGTTATTAACTGCAGAGTGCTCCTCGGAGATAACAAAGAATGATTCTTGCATTTCTTTGACTGGAAATGGGAATGCAGTGAGGGATTTTTCCAAGGTCACACAGGAAAATCTGTGTCAACACCAGGATTAGAAGTGAGATCATCTGGCTTCCAGCTCCATAAAATCATCCTTCCTCTCCAAAAAAATTACTTTTCTAATAATAAATGCCACTGCAGGAAGGGATGGTCTTCTGCTTTTGTCTTTTAACTTCAGAAATAGAAGGAATGATCAACTCTGGTCCTCCCTGAATTTGGACTTCCTGGATGCTTCCTGAGCACTACCACTGCACCCTGAATGCAGGAAAGAAGTTAACAGCTTCATTCTCATCTCATTTCTTCCTCTTCGTGCTCCCAAAACAGCAAACATAAATTAAGATTTGAATCAAACTAATCTTCGGCACACCCACTTCTCTTCTAGACATCTCTGTGGAATCTGACCACATCCCAATCTGTAGTGTATTTTTCAAATCTACAAGGCAAGAAGTGCTGCTCTCCAAGCAAAGGAGAACAAAGGTAACTTGCTAAAAATCAAAGATGAATCTAGGCTTTTGAAACTACTTCCCTAAATCAAGACTAGTGCTTTGCCTGTTGAATTCACCTTCATCTCAAAAGACTGATGGAGATAAATAGGACTCAACGTGGATGTCAGGATTGCTTTGTATTAACTCATGTCAGCCAAGAGTGAAACACCAAATATATACAAGTTTGGGGCATTATAGATTAATTTTGGTATTTATTGAATATTTGATACAGAATGTTATATATGTTTGGCTGATTTTCATCTTTATGATAGCATAAGTTTTCCACATTGGCACAAACATCCAAACAGCTTCTACAGAACTGCAGCTGCCATGTGAGTTTTCTAGTTGACCATATGTATTGACTAAATATCCACTGAAATTATTTTCTTCCCACTGTCATACCAAACATTTTATAAAACTGAGATTCTAAAAAGAGAATAAAAGTGAATGTCTTGCAGAATGTACATAATAAATGCCTTAAGCAGAAGGTGTACTCAAAACATCAAGTGTATCATCATTTCCTTTTGGACAATTGTATATCGTCCATAAACCTCATTAGAGTTTAGGTGCGCACAAATGATCTCTGAACTATTTGTCATTAAAGTTAATTAAAATCTCTTGCCTGGAGAGAAAAATAAGATGAACTGGGAGTGCATTTGAAAGCCTTTATGGGCAGTCCTTGTGCTCTAAGGTTGGTCACAATGCAGCTGAAATAGCCACATGTTAGAGCAAGTGTAGAAACACATGACCCTGAAGATGGGTAAGGGAAGGCAGAGGAGAAGTGCTGCAGCCTTTGCACTTCCCAAGGACCCTGGATCTTTCTGTCCAACATCAGGATGCTAGAGTTTTCATCATGGCAAATATTCTCCAAGAGGAAAGAAAAGATGGATTAAGAAAACCTCAGCGAACAGTCCTGCAGTCCTGCAGCTTACTGAGCACTGTGAAGATCTTCTGCCTAGGAAGGAAGAGAGAGCACTCAGGACTTCCCAGGGAAAGTCAGGGAACCACAGGCATTTGCATAACATTTGTAAAAACTGCTTCTGCAACAGATATTTTTAGGGCCATGAAGGACTTCCTCCTCCCTTCCTTGCCCTGCTTCTCCCAACAGGTCAAGTAAAAGTCTGCAGCTCTGAGCCCTGCTATCTTTCCAAGCAATCTGATTAACATATGGACACACTCTGGCTTACTAAAAACAGGAAATCAATTTGAAAGGCAAGACAAATATTATTTGCTTTCTTCCCATCTGCTGTGATAGGCGAACATGCCTGCTTTCAGCAGTGATATGGGATTATTGATTTAGGATATTTATAGTGTATATGCCGTTATCAGGGCAGCTATCAAAGGGCTGTAGGAAAGGCTGTTTGACCCTACAGGCTATTTAAATATGTAGTCACTTAAAAAGGAAAAAAAAAAGGGGTCAAGTTTTCTTATTCAAGTTGACAGCAATACTATTTCATGTCATGCCTAAAGACACCATTTCCTGCTTTGCCATCTACTTCTGTTTGATTGCAAGTCAAATTAAATGTAATTGTTAAAGGTCTCTCCTGTCTGCATGGTGACCCCAATGCATTTCCAGGCTACTGCTTTGACCCTCTGGGTCTGCAAAAAGCAGGTTTTCACAGCACCGTTGCCTTTTTACCTATAATCAGGCTGAGTCAATTTGCTAGAGGGAGCACAGAAAGCCAGAGGACCCTTTACCATAAGTACAAGCTGTCTTTTAAACAGATGGGTTTTACAGACTCTATATATAAATAATCAAACCCAATAATTTTGGAGTGGCCACAGATAGCTATCTAAAAAGAGATAGCATGGTGTGCTCTCAGCAGTAGCCTGGGCCAAAACAGGAAATATTGGATTTGGTCACTGCTGAGTGTATATAAGCAATATCTTTCGTAGCAATATTGCATTCAGTTCATAAACACTTCTCCTCATTGCTCAAGCCTTACTAAAAAAAAAAATAAATAAACAAACTAACTTCCAGTTGTCAGGAGGTCTTATATTGCGATGTGAACCAAACTGTTCAGAGCCTGGGTTCTTGCAGAGATCCATATAGCAATGTGAGGTTCTGTCACAAGGCATGATGCGCACACACATACCACAGAGTCTCCCACAAGTATGAGCTAAGATGTGCATGAACTTACATGAGGCTTATACCCATCTGGTTAAGAAGCAAAGATATAACATTAAATATATGTCCTATAAAGACAGATCAAGCTTAGGGTGCTCCATACTTATAGGAAAATCCTCAAGACTGACCCATCTTTTCCAAAACTTTTGCAAGCATGAATTCATGTCCAGGAAAATGAAATTTTCCTAATTTTCTGATTTGTCACGCCTCTCATGTGATTAACGGTACATACCACTTATTTTCTGAGATGCGGGTGGAACTTTCTATATTTATCTTAACTCTTTCCATGAACTGTCAAAGTATTGCCGTTCAATATGTCTTCAATGACTCAGAATTATTGTTTCAGACTCTTTGTGAACTCAGGCAGACATCCACATGTTGGTTTCCTTCACTTCGACAATATCTTGCCTTTGACAAAGCAACTGAAAACCTGTTTATTGGAATGAAGTCTGGTTGTCTGGAAGACTACTGAAACTTTACCATCGCTTTCCCTGGGTAGTGGCATCTCCTGGGAGATGTGCTCCATAGTTCCAGGAGCCCATTAAAACCTGTTCTTACCGTTAGCCAAGTAGAGAGTAGCTGGATTTGGAAGATCCCTTACACACTGGCCAGGCTCCTGTCCCTGCTCTGCTGTTTTCCTGGGTGGTCAGCCCGTCACCTGATGGAAGATCCTCTGGCCCAGCAAGTATTCTTAGGAGAACAAGCACTTTTTTGGAATGGATTACTATGACTGATGCTCCTGAAGTACTGGGCTGTTTATGTGACCATCTGATGTCCCTTCCAGCCCTGTTTCTCTGCCTTTTTAAGTAGGAAATAACTTGAGAAAATTACAAGGTAATGAAATATAAAATATAAATTAATACACACTAGTTATTAAGTAAAGCATTCAATAACAATAATTTGTAAATCTGCAATAATGGACAGAAATCAGAGCTCAAACAACTATTCTATGTGTGTTAATGCAGATAAAGCACTGAGTTGAGACACAGGAGACCAGTATGTGGTCCTTGCTTCTTTCAAGGACTTCCTACAGTCATTTAATTTGCCTATTAGGGGTGTTGATTAGGTGCAGGTAACTCTCTGAAAGAGGTCTTGGGAAAAAGAATAAACTGCCTTTTTCCTGTAACGAAACAGCATTTCAGCTGTTGGCAGTCAGAGGCCTATACTAAACATTTCACTGCAACATGAAAGGATATTCCCTCCACCCTACTTCCTTCTCTCATCTCTCCTCTTGATTTAGAACCGTGCTCTGCGAAACAAGAGCATGTGATGCAAAGAAAAAGAAGAATGAAGCTAGAGAAACAGGTCTGTGAAAACCAGGCTGGTAGCTTTCCCCAAAGGAAAAAAGGCTGCGGGCAAAAACTCTAGCCAACAAAAAAAGTGATCTGCAAGAAAACACTGAATTCACCCCCTGATGGCTGAAATACAGGCCATTCTGTAGTCTTACCTAGACCTACAAACTCCCTGTGCACTGTTATTGGGTCCCAGGTAACAGAGCTGTCACTGGAAGCATGATGGAACTCAGCCTGATGGAAGCTTGGATGCTTCAAAGGATCCAGAAAGGTCAAACTAAGGCAAAGCCCTTCTATGAAATCTCCAGATCTGGAAGAGGGGCAGGGCCTGTCAGAGCTTCCCAACCATGATGGATTTGTGGACCTGAGGCCTTGACATGAGAATGAGTGGGAGTAGCTAAGAGAAGGATGTCTCCAGAGATTCAGAAGGGACCAACATCAAAATGGATGCGGCAAGGCAGACATCTTTTTGCAGCAATGGAGAGAAGCACCGATTTTCAAACACACAGGGCTTGAGGTAACTTGAAAAAACCCTGAAGTTTAGGAAGCAATTTTGAGCCTAGAGTCTGAAGAACCTTCGAGGTCATGAAAAAGACTTGGTTTAGTTTCAGCTGATGCATGACATCACTTCATTAAACTCCCTTCTGCAGCAGATAATAACTGGCCAGCAAACATCTGTCTGCAGTTTTAGGGATGTCCAAGAAGAAAGAACTGAACTAGCAGCAGTTTATGAAATCAGCTGGGGTTATACCATGTTATAATATTACTCAGCTGCACCAGGGACTGTTGTAAGTCACTGACTGAGCGTCACTCTGGCAGAACAACTCCAAGTCTGTGTGCAAGGTGTTTCTAAATGTCCAAGGGTTGTGCTGGGAGCTAATCACTGCATAGACCCTGCGCTGACCTCCTGCCCAGACATGATTTTCAACTTCTTCCGGTTTTCACTGTCATTTTCTTCCATCTTCCACCCACCCAGGCATCTTGTTGTCTCCTCACGCACAAGAAGGTATGAAGGATTGCCATCTTTTCTAATAATATGCATAATTTGCAACAAAAGTTGCAGAATTAATTTTCAGGGTAAGGTAACACTTGTGTCTCAAAGGCTCTAACACATTATGACAGCAACTGCTTCTCCTGACCGGAAGAAGCATATAATAGGAAATCCTGACATCTGGAAGAACACATCTGGCAACCATAATGTTTCCAAGCTTGCTAAGAGTCCTTGTCAGCCTTTTACACTACATTATTACCAACTTCCTTGTGTTATGTTCGTTCTTAACAAGGTGCACCCATATCACTCAAGTTTATCCCATTGAGCAGCCTCAACTAAATACTAATCACTTGTTTATCTGTAGCACAGTGAAACTTTTAATACATTTCTGGTGCTAGTGACAAGTCAGGAAGTTTACAGTGAGTTGCTTCTCAGTTGTTCAGACTTATATGGCTGTTGAAAATATCCAGCCCAAGCTAATAAAAAGAGCATAGGAAGGAGCATAAAATCTTCTGATTCAGGCCTTAAGCCAATCTCTGCCTACAGGGGATAGAAGGAAGTCCTCATGTATATTCAGAGCTTTCTCACATGTTTCTCTGGAGCATTCTGTGATTGCTGCTGTCAAGCATAACACGATGTGCCCGTAAAGGAATCCCTCTGATACTTTTAAGCATGACAAGACCGTCTTTCACACATGGTAGAATAAATTCATAGGGAAAAAAGGATGTCTCTAAACAGTTACAGAGCCTATTAAAACAATGTAGCATTCAAAAAG
The DNA here is from genome assembly GCA_013400055.1 of Nycticryphes semicollaris. Taxonomy (NCBI): domain Eukaryota; kingdom Metazoa; phylum Chordata; class Aves; order Charadriiformes; family Rostratulidae; genus Nycticryphes; species Nycticryphes semicollaris. The sequence goes on from VXBJ01001767.1 coordinate 437,332, forward strand.
AAGAAAAAAAAGAAAAAAAAAAAAAAGGGTTTCTGCAACCCTTTTACCAGAGTAAATTGCTTTGGTCTTCAAAGGCACCTCATTTGCTAAATTGATGTGATTTTTTTTCCTCCGTTGAAGTCCTTTCTTGTGACCTTTTCCAGTTATAAAATCAAGCTTCTCCCCTCCTGGCCCTAAAGTTCTCTACCAATGTAACTCAGAGACTACCACCACATCAGGGCTCGGAACTCGCATTCAGCCGGCTGTCACTGCCTTCCAAACCCATCTTTCCGTTCAATGGTGCTCTCTCTTGCCAGCACTTTGCAACTGGAACTGTACCTCTGTACTTGCTGATAAACATCTAGCACAATGTTTGTTGGCAGATAGCTGACCTATAAAATAGCACATAGAACTTATATCCACTGCCTTGTGCACAGCAACACAACATACTGTAACTGCTCCAAACATATCAAAATGGGCCAAATCTTAATGCTTTTTGTCAGATTTTGGGTTTTTGACTCTTATTTACTCAAACTTTCTGTAAAACCAAGAAGAAAGACTGGATGTCCCCATGCCCACTCCAACAAAAAGTATTGTTTCTTGATGGACTTATTTGAGAGGAAAGGAGTCATATTTACAATATTCTGTGCATCTGTGTAAAGCTCAACTAAAATTACAAGAACTGTGTGATGCTGACTGCTTAGTCACAGAGCCCTGAACTGATGAAATGTTTGGTTTTCATTCTGCAACCCCAGGTAATTCTCCTCACACATTACCTTCAAGTATCTGTGCCTTGACATTTCAAGAAATACCAAAGATACTTTCCCTGACTCAATGTGTGTTCCCTGTACAGACAGAGGGCATTTCACAGGAGTCAGTGGAACAGAAACATAAACAAACCCCGGTGCCCTGGTTAGGCCTCTGAACAGGAATGCCAAACACCTCCCCCTGCTCTCTGTCACCGATACCTCCATCCCCATGGGTCACTGCTGGTGGCCACAGCTTTTAATCACATGCTGGGCCTCCAATGATTTATCACCCCTTAATAGTTTTTGTGTTGAAGATTCCCAGTTGGCAGCTCAGTTCGCCTTCCCCCTCACCACGTAGCATTACCCAAGAGCATCAAAACCAAAGCAGGAAAACATAATTTCCACGTGGAAGCAGAATTAATGCTGTTTAAGAAAAGTATCTGGTACTGACAGGACTTTTTAGCAAATAATTAGTGAGACTCTGAAAGATTTTAGGAATTACACAATGGTTATAAAGTTAAAGACTTGAAATCTAGTTCCAACAGAACTCATAGTTATCTGTTGTTCTCTGCTTTGTGCATTTAAAAACACAGTCAGTCTTGCTTTCAATAAATTCTTGCTATGAGGCTCAGTTTAGTTTTCAGCCCCAAGCTGTTTCAGCTGCTTCCTCCCAAATTGTAGTGGGCAGAAACATTATGCACAGGAAAAGCTCCAGTCCTTAGAGTGGCAATTTGTGATTTCAGAACTCCGTACATAACCAGGATTTGTTTTATAGGAAACACTGATGCAGCTTTTTTCATCCACTGGTCTTAAAAGTTTCCCGCACTTAACTCCATCTCAAAGCTGAGCTGACCTTACAGTTCACAGAGTGGGACACTGCCTGAACCAGGGTTAAAGCCAAAGCTGCCTTAGTCCCCAGCAAAAAAAGCACTGTGGTAGACCTAGACATCTTTTATGAATAAAGAAACTTTTTCCATTTGACCAGACTCATTGGGAAGTAACAGTTCTAATTCCACTTTGAACAAAAAATAAACAATTGGAGTCCATACCAAGTCCTCACACCTACACCTCAGATTCTGCCAGGAAGGGATTCTTCCCATTCAAGTGGCAATAATCTCTGCAGGTGGTGGTGCTAGCAGAGATGAGGATAACGTTGACCTATCTCCTTCCCTGTTGGAGTCTGATGGATCTGAACAATCCATCCAGATCATGCTTCTCTAAAACAAAGTAGACACACTTTAGCTGTGGGCTCTGAACACAGTTAACCTACACATTGTGCAGAGGAGCCAAATTATTTCAGACATTGAGTGGAGTAGCTTAATCACTTATTAGGATTTGTTCCAGTGGAAAAAAGGTAAGACTTTTATACTAATGTGTCAAAATTTCACTCCTGTTTCTCTTCCCCACATCTCTACCGCTCTTCAGTGGTCTAATCAAAAATACATAATGGTAGCATTAAAAGAATTAGGGTGAAAAACTAAAGAAAGTAATAAATTCCAGTGACACGCTTACATCAAGAAAAACTGAAAATAAAGGCCAAAAGGCAAAGAAATCTAATTTATCGGTCAAGTATCTTGGAGGGAAATTATCTGGCACGTGTGGAAGGTCTGCCATTCTCAAGTTGAGGATGCAGATTCAGCATGTCACTCCTCCCTTCCCACCCAGTTCTCACATTCATGGAAAGTGGGGTGATAAAAGGGATGGAGTGTTCAGGTCTCATCCCGGTAGGGAGCTGTGATGGAACTGGGGGACATGTGCTGACATATTAAGAGCTGATAAATATAAGGAGACGCCACATTTTAGGTAGAGCTTTAGTATCTGCCAATATTTTGGAGGTTCTTTACTCATATGCCACAAGCAGTAATTTTTATGCAGGTAAGATGCACTTTTGATACATTTAAACATAATCTCTGTTGGTTTAGTTTCAATAACACTGAGCAGTCATAGCCATTAATAGAATCAAACCATTCTTAGTGATTATCACCTCTAAAAACATGACTCTGTTATATGTAAAGTTACTACCTATAAAACAGTAACTCAGCATATATCTAAAGACATCTAACTACGAACATGCTTTAATTAATAAAACATAACCTGCAACACCACCTTGCAAATAAGGGTGCTCATACACAACGTCTAACTTACCCAGGAAGAAAGACAGTCCCCCTCTCACGCAGGATTACAACGCAGGCTGCCTTCTCAACCTCCAGCAGTGCAGATCACAGCGTTTCTCCCCACTGATGGATCAATGTACAAAGGCAGGGAAGGACAATAACTTAATACCGTTGTTCGACTTATTTGCTAGCACATGGTATATAAATAGCATTTTTGCATTATGTCATACAACTACCATTGCCCTACATGGTAACAGGCCCTTAACAAATAGGTGTATGTGAGAACCCTTATAAAGCAAACTGCTTCTTTCTTACAGTTTTACCCCTTGCCATAGACTGTGATAGACGTGCTTAAAACCTAAAGCTAATACACAGGGGGTTTGTTTATTGCATTGTAGGGACCAAAGAAGAATTTCCTGCATATGACACTGAAGGCAGAGTGTACAAAAATTCCTCTGAAGTCTGCAGAGAGCGTTGAACAGACCCTCCTCTGTATTGGCCTTTTTCTGGCATATCTGTGTTTCGAATTTTAACATAGCTGTGAAAGAAAATTTAAAAAAAAAAAAACAACAAACCAAACCCAAACCAAAAACCAAACCCCACACCAAATAATCTTGCCAATTGGGCATTCAAATATCAGAGACAAAGGAAAGTTTGGTGAGGAGATGAGTTTGCTGTGGGCAATGACTGTGTCAGACAGCCAATGACATCACTCCCTCTGCTGTCTCCATCACGATTTTCCAGAACAGGATTACAGCGATGACAGATTCCATTCCAAAACTCCCAGGCAGCTCTTTACATAGATGTTAGCAGAACAAAAGCATTACACGAGATTTCCTCTCGCCGTCAAGCAGCATTTGATGTTCGCTAATCCTCACCTTGGGAAAAGCATTTGAGAACCATATGGACTTGCTGGAATCACACAGGATGTCCTGTCTCGTAGCTAAAACTCAGGAGTTAAGGAACCTCTGTGGGGTGGAGAGAGCAGAGAAAGTAGGTTGTGTCTTTTATTTCCAATGAGAGGGCAGGGATAGCCCCCGAAGCTATGGGGGCACCACCATCAGGTGCAATTCCTACACTCACCATAGAACACTATTCTGAGTACTTATTGGGGAGTAGAAACACAGAAAAAACCTCATCATACAGAGTTCTTCAGTAGCCAGAAATAAGAGATGAAATTTAAAACATTTATGCTACTTTTATCTTTAAAAAAATCCAGTTCTCCACTTGTACAGAATTTTGGTCACAGCTGGTTGACTGCAGAAGCGTAGGAAGTCACAGCACTTGATATTTGGATGGAAGCTTCCATCTAAAATTACTAACCAGTATTTTCATGCATTTTAACTAAAACTGACCTAGCAGCTAAGAATGTATGTGTTCAGTTAATCCAGTTACTTTTTCTAACTCAATTATTAACTTTTAGCATTGTTTAGAGACTATTTTATTAATATTTTTTACTTTGTATGGAAACCCAAACTTATTTGTATCTATTGCCAATCATATCATCCTAAAAAAAAGTCATCAGCATTAATTGTCTGTAGTCTGCTCTGTCACCTTTGACCTGAGCAGAAGTATTTTCTTTTCCTTCATGGAATGATATCCAATGAGCAGCTTAAGTTGCATTTTCAAAACCTGATGCATGAAATTGTGCATATAACATCTATCCCATTTTCATGCCCTGTACCTTAGAGGAATGTTCATAAGCTTAAAAGCAAATAAAAATAATAGCACTCATTCTTTTAGCCATCTCGTTTTAAAACTACCCTTAAAATGTTATAGCTTTGTTTTACCTCAGCCTTCCATATTCATATACCTCCCCATTAGTGGGGAAAATCAAAGGAAGTTGAACAGGTGTTATTGTAAAGGACTCTTTACATTTGAGACAACTGCTTCACAGTCATTATCTAAGTATGTCTTGCAGTTTGGAGCCACACTCGAAAGTTTAGATTTCTTACATTAGCCAGAATTCCAGTCCCTGCACCAGCCTCCCTTTTATTAACACCAGTGAAGACAACCCATTTGTTTCAGACACGGGCTGACATGAAAAAGCCTCCTAATTCAGAGCTAGCAATTGATTAGGACCCACCTCTGCCTGTTGTATTCAGGGTGTATTCTAGTATTTCTGCAGTGCAATGAAATGAATGTAGATTACAAGGACAGCTAGTGGCACGCTGCCCACCCCAAGTGACTCAGGCACTTTCTGCTTTGTTACAGCAACATCCCAAGTTTCCAGGATTTACCAGTATAGACAACACAATCACAAGTTATTGAAAAATGCAAGTAACAAGCATTTTCTACATTATCAGAAAAGTTTTTCTACTTTTAACTGCAAGCAAAGGGTTGCAATGAGAACGTATTATATGGCCTGGCATTAACAGGCATGTCACTGCAAGCAAAACCAGTTTCACATCTTGGGTACTTTGAGAAGCAGACAAATACCGTGACTGTCTTTTTCTTCTTGATGTCCTTGTATAATTGATCTTGAGCTAGGAACTTTGCATTCCAGCAGAAGCCCTGGATTACAAACCTAGACCAACAACAGTCAACCATCAATCTTGAGGCCACCTATCCTACCATACCATTTGTATCAGCCATTAGCTATTTAGTGACTCCAAGTCTTGGGGAGAGAGATCATCTTTCAAAGAGAAAAAGCGCTCAGTGCATATCCCCATTCATTCCTCCTATTCTTTTGCTAATTCCCATCTATTACTCCCTCAGCACTTGCAGTGAAATCTCATGCTCATTGCTCCATATTTATACATCACATTATTAAGCATCAGAAAAGAACTACTTGCTTTCATTTTCCAGATAAGATTCCCTACAAAAATATGCATGAATTTTGCAAAAATATTGATGATCAGCATGCTTCATTATGCTGATTGTCACGCATGATTAATAACACCTTCTGCATACACCCATAACTACTTGCTGCTTAATCATACTGATTGCTCATTATACCATTCGTGAAGTGCAGTGTGGCACCAGGGGCAGCAGCGTTAAATATACTCTTGCTCTAAGGGTTGTCTCTCACTGCCACAGCAGTGTAAAATGAGAGGTTAGTTAATATACAGGAGACAAAGGTTCTCTACTCAGAAAATTACCCCTGCATAAGATCCTCTTTTCTCTTCAGAAATTCTGAAGGGTTTATTTTTTTTTCTGTGTCTGAAAATGCTCTCATTTTAAACAAATACATTTTACTAAGAAAACATTTTGAATCTGCATTGAAATCCTCTTTCTGCTATACTCTAGTTCTCTAAATATTCCGTTCTGTGACCCTTTTATCATCACAGAATAAAGACAGTGTCTCTACAGACACACAACCCATAAAATAAAAAGGGGCAAAATGCTCTTGGACACCTACCACTTCCACCAAGACAGCCATGCCCGCTACATCTTCATCTGAGTACCAGTGGTCTCCTAAGTTAGAGAAGACATGGATGTAGTCACTTACATGAATACAACCATGCAGTAGGTTTGCATCTGGCATAAATAGGTGCAAGCGCCTCAGTGCTATTGCAGACATGCTGATTTACAGCAGAGGATAAAACACATTGATGGCTCCTCCACAGCACAGGCAAAATTTACCTTTTGCTGCCAAAGTATTGCTACAATTATGCACCTAATCAAGCATTTTTTCCCTCACCTTTCTGCCAGAAGAGCTCAATTTCTCAGAGCAAATGGCAGCAAGAGGACACCCTGCAGCCATGGGACTGCTCTTGATCCTTGGCTGCAGACTTCTGCCTCCAGAGGCTGACGGGAAATGCAAGAGAAACAGTGCAGAGAGCTCATAATGCTGTCACCAGTAGGAGTAGGTAAGCAGAGGACAGGCAGACGAGGAAATCTGTATACACTACTGTGCCCAGTGAGAGCAGAGACTCCTAAGTCTTCCTGAACCGGGTTTTCACCTCTGCTGAGATGCTTGCCATGGAGGGCAGGGGAAACACTGAAGCAGGGCACCCCTTACAGAGGGCTTAATATCCTTTTCCTTCAGTCAATTCTGCTGCATTCATGCACAGACCAAGGAACAGAAGAAAGGATACCCATCGCTTGGTCTTTCCATTGCCCGGCTTCAGGCTGCCTCTCCCCAGGTAACTCCCCACTTCACTTAATGCCCAAAAGAAGCCCCGTCAACCGAGTTCCTGGCTGCAATTGAGTTAGGATGGTAAAACTCAGTGTGGATTTCTGTCCCCCAGCATGTATGGATGGAAGAAAAATACTATTACTGTGTATTTTGGCGATTCTGTTAAAAATGTAAAGGGTGAGTGTCGGGAGGATGGAGCCAGGCTCTTCTCAGTGACAGGCAATGATAGGACAAAGGGCAATGGGTACAAGCTGGAACACAAGAGGTTCCACTTAAATATGAGGAAAAACTTCTTCAAAGTGAGGGTGAAAGAACACGGGAATGGGCTGCCCAGAGAGGTTGTGGAGTCTCCTTCTCTGGAGACATTCAAAACCCGCCTGGATGTGTTCCTGTGTGACCTGATCCAGGTGTTCCTGCTCTGGCAGAGGGACTGGACTAGATGATCTTTCAAGGTCCCTTCCAATCCCTGATATTCTGTGATTACACTTTCCTGTGATGAAGTAGACTCCTTCAAGTCAACTGGTCACGAGCACGTTATCCAGTGCATATATTTACAACGTCAATGTATGTTGACCTGCTGTCAACACCAAGCCGAGCATACTTGGCCTGCTGTGTTTCCGAAATAATTATATTACTCAAGCTAACCTTCTTAATTTTGTAGATAAAATTTTCCAATTGTTAGCACTCCTCTGGGGCTTTCCCATTGGAATTCTTGTTCCTGAAGAACAATAGACTAAAGGAACTTTTATTACTTTAGGACTGGTCATTAACATTGTCACATTGTTTTTTCTTCTTTTCAGATAACAACAATTACAGGCTCTAGAATGTTATTTCTTTTTTTTTTTTTTTTTAATTACATTACATTGAAATTCTTCATGACCACAACTTCCAGGGAATATGCAATATTTGTTTTAATGATTTTTCACTTGGTGCACCTTGATGAACAATACCTCTATAGGCAGCCCAGCAGGCACTAGCAGTGCAAGGATCAGTACCTGCCTCTCCCAAATGCTACCTGGTCATTCCGAATGCATCTTCTTTGCTCATGAGAGAGGAGATACCAAAGCACACACCTTCTGGCAGGTCCAACACCCCTGTCTTCACCCTGCAAATCAGTAAACTGAGGCACAGACCAATAATAAATCAAAATGCCAGAAGTTAATTGCATCACATTCAGACCTCTAATTACACTTCTAAGCTGTCATTTTCCCAGCACTTTTTATTAAAATTAACAAATTCAAGAGATGCTTTTTAACATTTTATAAATTGAAGCCAAGTTGACCAAGCCCATGAGAGATCCAGTTTTCAAAGTCAAGGAAAATAATCTTGTGTCTAATCATGTCAAATAACTCAAAACTTACAGACTCCTCTTTAAATTCCTACTCTACAGTCATAATATCAGCCAGAAACAGCAGCACTGTGTAAAAAGGTATAAGTAAGTTGAAGAGGTTTTATTTAATATATAAAGCTAATATTTTTTTATTTCAATATAAGAAGCACACATTTTCTGGGTAGCTTTATTTTAAAAGTATTTCATATGCACAGTTAAGATGTTAAGCATGGGCCCAACTATGCTGTTAGGAATTTAAGTGTGCCAGTCCTGACAAATCATTGGCGCTCAACAGGTCTGCCTTTAAAGTCATCATAATTTGACTTCAGAGCACTGCGAAAAGCTAAAAACAGATTTTAAGAGTTGGAAAATGACTTTTCTTTCCAGGCTGTTCAGAGTACTGTACATTCATTGTACTTTTGAAAGCAATGTGATTGGTGAAACTGGCAACTTTCCCATTCATAGTGTCTTAGAGATGTGTATAGCACATGATATTTTAATTGCCTGATGACAAAATTATTCAGAAATATATCAGTTTCACAATGCATTTGCTTCATATTTTAAACAAAAAGTAGGAGGTTTGAATAGTACTAAGGTCTGGATACAAGCCCAAGAAAACAACCTGAACATTAGGGAAAGGTGTCCATAATTCATCACCCTTAATGCGTCCATCAGCCTACATGCATAAGTTTAGGTATTGCTGGTGATTCAAACCAGCCCATAACTATCCAGGTGCTATGAACAGGCACCATAAGTAAAATCCATGGTCCCTCACTAGAATCTGAATTTTATTCTAGGCTGTGTCTTCTTAAGGGTCTTCTCCGGGGAGCAGTGGCTGCCAGGGACCAGCATTTCTTTTTTTCCGGTGAACAAAACCCTAGTAACTTCAAAACAACCGCTGTTTAAAATAGGGAGGTACTGAAGAAAGAAGACAGTTACTCAAGAAATGTATTAAGTAATTTTTTAACCAAATTACTATCGTCTGATCTGCATAAGCCAAGCCACAAAATTTCATCCAACAGACAAACATACTCTTATGCTCATACACAGAGGAATGTTTAGTAAGTAGAAAATCTCCCTAAACCCACAGATATTGATAATATCTGTACAGGATGTCTCCTGCCTTATGAGTGAAGTTTTACATCTTACATTTTTTTTTTTTTTTCATGTATAAAACCCTAAAATGACTTTGGATATGCCTACTATTTTTTTTGGTCTTATTTTACCAAGCACACAATATACACTGTAGTTAACAGATGCACAACTCAAGACATCTCATCAAAGTGCTATCGGCAACTGCACTCAGCAATCTGCAAATTTAGGTGCCACTGAAATATCTGAAAGCAAATCCTCTTATGAAAATGAACTTGATTTATACTAGCTGAAGATCTAACCTATGAATGAGTGTCTCAATTATTTGCTTATAGGAAAAACACAGGCCCACTCCTAAACTGGGATCTTACTGGAGTGCTGTTGTGGAAAAGGAGCCACACTGGTGCTCCTCACCATATTAGAGATCATGTTTTGTAAGTGGTGACTGACCCTTAACTGTACCAACACTAGTAGATGTCACTATAATTTATCCTCTGATGGGATTTCCTCTCTGTGACTTCCCTGCGTCTGTGGCCTTGTTTATCCATTCAGTACCTCCTGTAACCAAACATGCACGTATATGCCATGATGCACGTCACATCCTTACAAGGAGTGAGGGTCACCAGACACCTTGAAATATGGAATGTGCATTAGCAAGCGTGGTCCATAAAATTTCAAAGTCTGAGATCCTTTCACAGCCTGACAGATTTTCCCATATAGCTTTCCACATTCCTGGTGTAACCCAATACAGGCGCTGCAGGCTGAATGATAAACAGAGACTCCTTCAGGAAGCCTTGGGAAAGTGGAGCCTCAGAATATTACACTTTGCTCTAACTATTCCACAGGTGACTGTTAAGGCTGCATAGCCCTTTCTTTCAACTTGGTAGAAGACAGGCATAAAAGGGGAGAATAGGTAAGAACAAATAACTTGAAAATTCCTGTTAATGAACTATCACTGCCACTGAACACTATTTTTTATGGAAAATAAAAATTTTTCAGTACTTTCTAAACCTGGAAAAAACTCAGAATCAATGTTTCATCAGATACATGATTTAATATTGCTTTTGAATTAGGTGCAGCAATAAATTTTATTGTAAACTATGGTTAGTAATACCTGCAAACCACGAGAAGCATGAAAGCACATTTCTGCTACTTGCCTCACTTCTATTTCTTCTATTTACCAGCTGTGTGCTTGCCAGCTATAGCTTATACATATATTCATTGCAGCCCCAGACACAAGCACTGTGCATGCAACACACAGAAGCACTCAGAGAAGGAGAGTCTTGCCACAGCCAGCACACACTCACGGAGAGCCAGGCTCTCAGCAGCATTCGAACTGCACAAAGAGATCCCAGAGCAGAGCCAAGGCAGGTACATGCCACCAGGGCTCCCCAGACCAGGAGACTGGCTCTCCTCCAGGTCAAACCCTAGTGTAAAAGCATCTTCAAAGAGGTCCTGCTTTATATCAGCTGTCAGGGACTGAGAGCTAGTGCAGTTTTCAGGCATTGTTGGGATGTTTTGAACACATTCCCTTGCTTCTAGCTTTGCACCCTAGGTAGTACAAAAACTATTCATCTATGAGCAAGGATGACCTTGACCATAGTCTTTCATGGTACAGATACAGTTAAAGGTCCAAACTGACCACAGCATAGCCAAGAACCAGGCCTTCTGAGCAGCCACAGCTTGTAATTAGAGCGCAAAGTACAAGGGATTTTCAAAGAAAAATAATACATTAATATACCACGACCGTGATCTTGTGCCCAAATTAGAGGTGAGAGAGAAAATTTCAGCTGGTAATGTTTTCAAACAAAAGGAGACTCATGCAGTTCCCCATCTTACAAAACCTCTCATGCCTGCAATTCAAAATTATATGTTAAAAAAATAAGTACAACCATAATTCTGACCATAGATTTGAGCAAAACACTGAACTCAGTGTTTCATCAGCTGTTACCCTTGTTTAGCACTGGACAGCAAAATCAGATAGTATTACCTCTGTTACCTCAGCATGTAACTATGTGACACAAACAGGGAAGATGTGAAGATGGCTGAGCAGTTATTTCCAGGCTGGATCTTTAGTCAGCCACCCTCTGCAGATCATTTTTAAGATATCTGCTGCTTTTGGTGGCGGAAAAAAATGTTGTCAGGAAATAGACTGAAATGCTGTGAGTGTCATAAAACAATTGCCATGCTTTATTTAGCATTCTTTTAATTTTAACTTGCATGCAAATGGAGAAAACAGGTTCATTAATTATTAGATACCAAGTACAGCTCCAAATTCTTCATCTACCTGTGCTATTGAGGTCAAGGCGCTAAATGGCTAACCCAAAATTCTGATATTTAGTACAATGCTAGGCAAGTCAACATTTGATTTAATCTGGGAAATTATATTCCCTGTACTAAAAACCCCAATTTGAATAGAAGTAGGGTTGTCTCCTCCCTCCTAGGTATGCTTGCTGTTCTGGATCAGAAGTAATTCCAGCACCATCAACAAGGCAACACTGTGGTGAGAAGTCAGTAATCTCCGGTGCATGTAACTCTGTAAAATTCAGCCTGTGGTACATTATGATTTCCACTGATGGAAGTAAATATCAGGAAGTAACTGGCAATGCAGAAGATCATCTTTTTCAATGATTTTGTTCACATAAGGAATGCAATGACCGATTACTTGCATAAGAATTGACAGGATTTCCAGCTCTCCTCTAAATGACATGAGTGTAATCTGAAGACACTCTGTTCCTCCCTTTCCACACACAGCACTGGACTGTGGCATTCGTCCCAGCTTGCGAGGTATCTCTTAGAGATTCATTTCCCAGGTAGTAGCCTGAAGGAGAACACGGCAGGAACCAGTGCCCCAGTTCTGATGAAAAAAGGTTAACATTTAAAAGAGGGGGAAAAAAATAAATAAAAATCATCCTTTTAATCCACAAAAACCCAAATTTTTAATTTTGATGTAGAGACAGTAATAGAGTTTAGCATAGCTAAAATTTCACACGACTCCCACGGGATAGTGTCAACCTCTCATTTTAGCAAGATGGAACAAAGATCTGGACTTGACCTGCCAAATTTTAGGTGGCTGAAGGAAGGAGGATATTAACCACTCCAGAGCCCTAAGGTACACCCAGGCTCTCTTATTTTGGGCTTAAATTTCAGGGTTCAAACAAAGAATTCTTTCCAAACAAAAATTTTTATCAAAACTTTTCCACCTTTTGAATTTGACAAATCAGTATTTTCCATTTTGAAGGTTCTGGCATCCAGTGACACAATGACTCTCACATTTTCACAGGTCCTTTCCAAATGCAACTCCGCTCTCACTGTCACTTACCTCCCGGTTTGATTTGTACAGACACAACTTGTTTCCCGCACGCAGAGCTGCTATCCGGAGCTGCGCTGCCACAGATGACAAAGCTGGAAGACAAGGAAGACATTTCTTTATTCTCTCCCTCTCCTCTCTTGGTAGCTACACAGATGAGTTCTGTTATAGGCCACTAGAAAAGAGAGTATAAAATTCACACAATTCATTAGCAAAGAGCAGAGAAACATCGACTCCATTGAGGTACTCTTTGGAGGCTATAAAATTCAATGTCACCGCAGCTCATATGACAGGACCTTATATTTCCAGATTGTGAGCCACTACAACTGAAATAATACTAAATATGTACTTTTTTTTCTTTCTGCATATACCTACGCATGACTCAGAAGATCACCAGTCACAGTCACACAGGCATTACTGGCACATAAATTGTCATCAACTCATGCACTATTTTGCACCAACAGTAAATTTAGCTGTTTTTATGGTGGAGAACTACACTTTGAATAACTCTACATTTTTGGAATCCAGCCTGAAACCTCAAAACTTTTCCCAAATGAAGCTATAAAAATCTCAAACTCATCAGCACAAAAGCTACACATACTCCTAGCTAGAGAAAACCATAACAAGTAGAATTTGGGGGAGATTAAGTCCCCCAAACACACCAGAAATGTGTAAAGCATATTAATCTTTGTGTTCAGTAAATCTTTTCCTGCCTTATTGAAGAATGATAATCATTCTTACATGACTGAACTCAATTTAAAATTGCCTTTTTTGAAGTAATCCACTGCTTGAACTTTCCAATTAATTCACAAGAGCCATGAAAACTCCTCACATCATATAACATTAAAATTGTAAAGTCATCTGTGGTCACAAAAGCTAATCAAACTAACGTGCACACACAATCTCCTCTGACAGTTGAACATCAAGCTGCAGAACACGTGATGCCGCCATGTGGAGCACTGACTGCTAAACGAGGTCAACTGACAGGCATCATTCCGCAGTAGAAGGAAAAAATGGAAAGAAGAGCCAAGGTTGGAGAGGAAGCTTCAGGAGCGTGAACAGCAGCATCATGGACAAACCCCTTTTGTGCTTGAAAACATAAAGAATTTGACATCTGACCTCTCCTGGGAGAAACCCAAGCAACATCTCCAAAGTAGGCAGCGAAGCATGGAGCTGCACCATGCACACAACAAAGATCAGACAAACTAATACACATCGGAAACACAGATAAACAGGTGCTTCCTGCATGTTTTTGAGAAACCCCAAAAGATCCACAATATGAAAAACAGTTCTTGTATATCCCATGGAAAGTTCCAAAATGTCACCAAGACTGCTCCTAAACCCTCAAATTTCACAGCTGCCTTGCATCTTTTTATGTTTTCTCAACCCACTCCTCCATAAGAGCTGATTCTTGTGTCAGACATTAATGTTCCCCTTCTCCTGTTTCTCCACGTGGGCAGCACTTTCTATCATGCCCACTTCCAGCCAAACAGGCCATTTCTATTTTACAAGAGCAATTAATGGACACTCTTCCCCATCATTATGGCTCATAAATGCTCCAGTCCAGAAGTAGAGGTGGAAGCATTCACTACAGGCATACCCACTGCAAGGAATGTAGCTCAATAACATCAAGGTTTATCCAAAATGACTTTATTTGTGCTAAGTCCAGTGATATGGACAGGGGTTTTTTTACCAAAAGACAACTCCCCAACTCACTACTTTTCATTAAATATATTTCGGAAGTAGGAAGTGCTTTGCTTGTGCTGAAATGGATACAATCAACATTGCTATAAGCTTCCTTCAAAGCAATTTATGTCTCATTTTAACTTTTTGGGTGCAAGCTGAGAATCTTCAGCTCCTCTGAAAGGCAGCTTAGATACCTGAATTCTAAAACAAACAATATTTGAATGTTTGGATGCCTGCTCACGTGAATATATCAAGTCAATAAAATAATCTGAGCAGAATTCCGAGTTGTATCTAAGGTCCTTGCCTGTTGTTGGACCTGAAGCCCAGCAAAGAGTGGATGATCAGAATCCATTATCTTGGGCGCTGATGAAGCCAACTCCAAAATGGTAGGCTTTTTGAAGGTGACCAGATTCCCTGCACCAATATTTTCACTAGTGGCTTCTTCTGTCAATTATACATGACTCGTGGGAAGATGGAGGGAAAAGACATAACTAACTCGAGGCTACTTACAATGAAACCTATCACACAGATTTTATTTTAAAATTGAAAATGCTCTCATGCAGCCTGAGGAGAGGTAAGTAGATTTTTTTCCTTTTTTTTCAAGTACAGTTGGCAGCAGATCCTACTCATGGTCAGTTGCTTGGCAACAAAACAAGTTTCTCTGGCTACAAAATAAATATTCCACATCTGAAATATTTGAGAAAACACTGTTTTTCCTAACTACATTCCATAGTACTTGGGCCACAAGGTTTCCCAGAATAGTCTTAAAAGTTAACAGGGTTACATGAAGGACGACCTCCAATTAGATTATCGCTCTACGACAGATACAGATATGTCCCCCTACACAACAGTGTTCTCGTATTTTTAAAATAGTATGTTAAATCTACTCCATGGTCTGGAGCAGTAGTTTAGCTGCCTAGGAACGAATTAGCTAACTGGATCCTGCGCCCTTTTAAATGTAGGTGTGGTGGGAGACATTCTGCAGGGACGAAAAATCTGGAAGTCACTATATTTGGTCTGAGATCCGTGCCAAAGAAAGCATGTCTAAAGAAAGAGCCAGTGAGAGCAGACATAAAGTCAGATATCTCATCAACTACCAGAGCCACAGGGGTGCGCTACTGGAAGTGTCTGCGCTGGGATTGGTGTAGAAAGTGTTAAATTAGTCATGTATTTTTAGGTAGCTCATAATTCTTGCCGCCATCTTTCTCTTCATACTCGCAGCTTGACACTGCTTCGTTGAGGACAAGGCAGTAAAAGCCATTTCTTCCAACCCTTTGATAGCATTTCTCTGATTCTAAATAATATAATGGACAGTCTTATTTTTCAGATGCATAGAGTGTGTCCCAGATTAGTAAAGAAGAACCCTGCAGAATCATCTAATTCTGCAATTTCCCATCACGATTGACAGTAGATGTCAAAGAAGAAACTAAGAATAGGACAAACACACAGTGATGATGCTTTGCTATCTTCTTCAGCTTTCAACACTCTGTAGCACAAGGATTTCCTGCATTTCATTGCTCTCGATGAATCCTTCTTCCTTGAATTTGTCTTAATACAAAGACTAGGGAGGAGAAATATCTATTTCCAGATTTTATTATTTGTTATAATTCCCAGAAAGCAGCAGAAATTATTTGGGACTTTTTATAACCTAGTGGCAAAGAAAAGTTTATTTTTGAAAGAACAAAAGAGATACTATCCACCTTGTAAGTATTAATTAGAAACTCTGATGAAGTTTTAAGGCTGCCAATTCTCAATGGAGAGGCGGTCAGGAAAATGTTTTCTTAAGTTACATAGGCCATTCCTAAATTCAAACATCCTTTTAAATGGAGGACCTGGGCTCCAAATTCATCTGGCCTTCCCAGAAGGCGGCCACTGACAGGCAGTCGGGGGATCTAATGGCAACATGCAAAATAAAAATCTCCCATGCTTACCTAAATGTTATGGATGTATCTATTCTACATAAAGTTCCCTTATTTTTGGCTTCTGCATACACCCAGAGCACTTGCATTTTGGTGCTGGAAGCTCCACATCTATCACACAGTCAAGTGTGAACAGGATCTAGAAACTCAGTGGTTCTAAATGTATCCGGCTACTCATCTCTTGTGAGTAGCCAAATCCAGTAGACACATTAAGAGCTCAGCAGCAGCTTGGAAGAAGCAACTATTGATTTCTTCTACGACACATGGGGAGGAAAAGTTATTTTCCCTCCATTTAGTTGTAGCCTCCTTTCCATACATCAGATCTGGTCCAGCCCCCCTTGAATCTGACGTAGGTAGATATATAATTTCCTTCATGCAAACAAAAATTTTTCCGAGGTATTCCTGCCACATTCACAGGATGGACAGTGCTGCTTTAATGATTCCTTCTGTTGTCTTCATTATCAATGATTAGTCCCCTGTGCCAGAATAATTAATTTCCTCCTGACAATCCTTTAATGTTTATATATTTTGCAGATGTTGATTAACATTTTCGTTATGTCCACATTATCTCATTTCACAATAAGAAACTAAAGTACAGAAGAGTTACTCTTTTTGCATCTACTTACTTTAGATGTCTCATTTCAGATTCCCAGAATTTGAATTCTATTTGCACCAGTTTATTTGTTAAACTGGTACTAGTTTATTTGTTAATCTAACATCTAGAGCAGTTTAGTGCCCAGCACATAACCCAATTAGACCCAGGATCTCCAGGTAAGCAGTTAAAAAGCAAAGAAAATGTATCTCTAAGTGTTTTGACATAGAATTCAGTGACAGGCAAAGATCAAATTAATTTCCTCATCACTCAAAATTTTAATTAATTCCCTCTGCACTCAAAACTTTAGCCTTTCAACAGCTCTGTCTTTCATACTCCATCTTTCCATTTCTGGAATGTTCAAAGCATTGTTCCTGCAAACTTCAGTCCTGGAGCATTTCATCCTGTGCAATAAATGAGCAAAAGAACCTGTGGAAAATTGTGGTTTAAGACTGTATCAAAATACTCGGGGAGCACAACAAAAATTCTATCACTGTCTTAATCTCAGTGCTTAACTTTGTTACATCTTATTAATATGGCCCTGTAGGTGCTCGGCATACAATGCTATACTGACATGTCTGTGTTTCACCAACAACACAGGAGCATATAGGTCCAGAGCACTTCACCCTGGAGGATGAATGATAGACGGAATGAAGCAATTTTTGACACAAAGTTTCACAGAAATTAGCCAAAAAAACAGGGAAGCTTGAGTCCTGGGATTTATATTGACATTTCAGAGGGAGAGTGATCTAGCAGAAATTTTATGCAGCTCATTCCTTCCAGTCCAAGTTCCTCAGACTTCTCGTTTCAGGTCAAATCACTTTGCTCAATAAGTCTTAGCCTGATTTTGTAGAAACTGAGAATAGTTCAGGTTGGAATGATCCTTAAAGATCATCAAGTTCCAGTCCCCCTGCCCCAGGCAGAGACACCTCCCACTAGACCATGTTGCTCAAAGCTCCATCCAGCCTGGTCTGGAACACCTTCAGGGATGGGGCATCCACAACTTCTCCAGGCAACCCGTTCCAATGCCTCACCACCCTCACAGGAAAGAATTTCTTCCTAATATCTAGTCTAAATCTCTGCTCTTTCAGCCTTATCATTTATTTCACACTCCACTTTCGTTCTGTCTGCTAGCCTAAACCTTCCTAATGAAATACAGTCTGTCTCCTACCTCAGTCTGGTGTTCAGTCAACCACTCACCCACTTCTGTATAGGTTTTGCTTTCAGGCCCTATATCCACAGTGTGCACGTCCTCACTGGCGGTTCTCATTTTGGCATTATTCCCTGCGTCTTTCCAGCTCTCCCCACTATACTGTTGTTCCTTATCAGATCTGTACACACAGCCTCCCTTAATTCCATCCTAGTGTCCTGTTACTTCTCTGCCCCAGTCTCTTCGCTTGAACAGTCCTTTCCCATTCTCACCACCAAACTAGCAGTTCCTGTCCACCCTTTTCACTTCCTTCACTCACTCTTAGTGCCAGTCTTCCCACACGGTGCAGTCCCGCTTGTCTTTCCTCTAATATGCACAGTCTGCTTTCTCTCTCTGCCTAAAACCTCATTATAGTTTCTTTTTCTCCTGCCATTTTCCTTATCCTCCTTTCCATACATCAGATCTGGTCCAGCCCCCCTTGAATCTGACGTAGGTAGATATATAGTTTCCTTCATGCAAACAAAAATTACAAATCCCTGACAGGAGAGGGGGGAGGCATGGACATCATCTCCCAGAATGGGACAACTACATGTTTTCAGAGAAAAACATTGCCAATATTTTTTTTTTAGCATGGATAAAAACAATGTATTTTTCTCTAATCTTGTTCTTGGAAGACATTAAACTCTTCTGGCTGAAACTTTCTGAAGAGAATTCAGCCTGAGGCAGACACCCAATGCAACATGGAAAAATTTAGTTTGAAAAGCTACTTTTACAAAGCTGTGAACAGCTGAAAATAGGCCTTTAGGACTGGAAGTGCCTGGCAGCCTTAGTAATGGATGCTGTTACCAGCCCTGCCTGTAGTGAGAGTCAAAAGGCAACCCTATAAGGTCACACACTTTGGTGACAATCAACCCTAAACCAACTGAATGTTATGGAGTTACTCTGGGTTCCTGCTGACACAGCCAAGACAAGACTTCTGCCATTTAATTGTCAATAATTTGATGCCTTCATGGCTCTGATAGAGAGATCCTCACAATACCCTTCTGTTCCCTTGGGCTGTGCTGTGGAACACAAACACGAGTAGAAGGGCTGGTTACAAGATTTCCCCTGAGCCTCAGATGATGATGTGGCAGTTCATTGTAAACAGTTGGCAGACAAGCCAATGGGCCCCCAGCTGCTCGGATTCCTTCTGCGAGGGAGAGGCAATATAATTGTAGCCCGACTTGTGTCTTCAGCTTCTCCACTCTGAATTTTGCTGTAATGGACCTACCTAGAGTAATTAGACCACCTGTTGCATTGCCAGATCCATTTAAGGGAGTCCTTCTGCAGTTTGGTTTACATGGTTTGACAGTAATTGTTTAAGTGGATACCATTGTAATGGCACTGCAAAACAAAATTGTGGAATTATTTTAATCAATAAATACAATGACATGTTCATCAGCCCACAAGCTTATCTATAATAAGTTCTCCATACCATAATGCAGTCCATAATGCCAACTTGTTGCAAGTTACCGGATGTTGGATAAATGGCATTTGCAGAGAACAGGGTATTTATAACCAATTGAGCTTTTACAGCTCAGAAAGATTTTGAGCCCTGGAGGGAACAAAAAATAAAAATTAAAAAAAAAAAAAGCAGAAAAAGCTGTCAGTTGGAGAACTTGAAAATGGCTATGTGGTTTGGGAACAAATTTGATTATCCTGGTAACATTGGTACCAAGAAAGAAGAAAAAAATAAATTAATATGGTACTAACATACACCAAATGGCATTTTGCAACTTCAGTTACTTAAGCAGTTAAATCTGTAATTTTTCTTTCAGAACTACACCAGATTGAGTAACTTGAAGTAGGAAGGGCTGTTATTGTAAGACATTCAAATATTAACATTCCTATATGACAATATATGTGTGCACACACATGCCGAAATACACATCTACACACATACCTGTACACCCTTAATGCCAAGTGTGTACGGCCAGAGTTCATAAACTCTCTACAGCATTTATAAACTGGTCCTAATATCACAAACCTTCCTTGAAACCCTGATCTTATTGAGGAGGAAATTCAGACACGGAAGTTATGATAACCTTCCTAAGGTAGTCACAAAATAAGGGATAGTACTTACAGACTGACTCCTATACTTTTGTTCAAATCACTGGCTAAGACCAAAACAAAGTGTAACCCCAGAAAGGTAAGAAACATTCAATTACAATATCTCAGTAGCAGTTTTACATCCACACATCACACAGTTCTACTTTTGCTTCATATGATACACAGAATCACAGAATCTTCGTGGTTGGAAAGAGTACAACCCTACACACACAAAAAACCTCTACAATCTTAGCCACTAGAGCATGCCCTGAAGAAGTGACACATCTACCCGAGTCTTAAATACCTCCAGGGATGGCAACTCAACCCGCTCCCTGGGCAGGCTGTTCCAGTGCCTGACACTCTTTCAGTAGAGTAATTCTTCGTCATATCTAATCTGAACCTTCCCTGCTGCAACTTCAGACCATCTCCTCTGGTCCTGCATTATTCAGTTGGGAGAAGAGGCCAACACCCATTTCTCTACACCCTCCTTTCAGGTAGATGTAGAGGGCAATGAGGTCTCCCCTCAGCCTCCCCCAGACTAAACATGCCCAGTTCCCTCAGCCTCTCCTCATAAGACTTGGTCTCTAGACCCCTATACATTTCTATTTATACATATACATACACAGCACTAGATAAGGAAAAAAAAATCAAAACACCACCTCAAGAAGTCATTTCATACGAAGGAAAAATTTTGAGTAAAAGCAGAATATTAGAGAGGGTTTTTGTAAACTTCATTACAAGTGACCCATAAGCTTCTGTAATTACACTTGCTTTTAGTAGTGCCTCAACAGCTCAATGTTACTTGTTGTTTACGATGGTGCTGTGGTATCAAACACCGTGAGACAAAATCTGTAAAGTCCGTTGCAAGAGTTGCCAAAAATAAGCCAGAACAGAATCCAACCACATCTTAGACATTCCTTGGGATAATGTCTTAAAGCAAAAAGTGGGTTTTCTTCCCAACAGATTTCATGGTTATTTTGGTCACTGTTTTCACATTAATAATATAAAACAATAAGTACATACAGACTATAATTATAAGTAGTAGATTTTAATCTATGCATAGAAAATAAAATTAACTTTATATTATTAAGGATTTTAATATCATCACAGTACTGAGTTATTGTTTTTTCTATCTTTTTACGTATACCTTTGTTTCACGTTTTGAAAGAGGGCTCCACACTGCAATCTTCATTCACACTGTCTAAAGATCAAAATTGCCATTAAACACATGTTTAATTTTAAATACATGCTTAAACACAAACAAAATAAATGGGGCATAAGTATCTTAAATACTTAAATGAAATGGAATAACTTTTTAAAAACTCCAATGTGTTTTCCAGTCAAGCCTATTCAAATCCCATTGAAATATAGGCTTCAAGACAGATCTTAAATAAACTACTTGATTTGAAGCAGGTATTCTCCACATTTTTTTTCTTTTGTGACTCTCTATACAGTAAAAAGAAAGCAACATTTTTTAAAACAGCAATTTAAAAATATTATCTTTATATAATATTTTCCTGGAGGAAAAAAATACCACTAAGAGTATAACAGAGCAAAATCAACCCATGTGTGACAAAATTTCTACTGAGCATAAAAATACCATGAGCTTTCAGAGTTCCTTGAGAATACTTTAGAAAGCACAAAGCAAGGGCAAACACACCATTTGCAGTGAAAAATAACACTGACCTTCATTGTGGCTCCTTCAGGGAGAAGACAGGTCAAAAGCTAGCTCCAGGTGAGCTCCCTCCAAGTCACAGAACAATTCTGATTTGAATTCTGACTCCACACACCAACTCTTGGGAATAACGAGATGCTGCCTATCAGCACCTATCAACACTCTGAAGTGTGTGGTTCCTCACACTTCAGAGGAGTTGGCTTCTCTCTTTTTGGGCACCAGAAAGAAGTCCGCTCCAGCTATTATAGAGCCTCAAGGCTCCCCAAACCACTTCTATTCTTTGAAAAGAGAAAGGGAAAATGCCTATGGGAATAAAGAGGATGACCCTCCTTTCCTTTATACTTGGAAGTCTTCAAGGTGTGATAGCCCCAGTTTTGTAACAACAGCATAAACAAGGTGGCCGTCCATATTGACAACATCCTGCAGCAGTAGATAAAACCAATATGAATCCATAAAAATTAACTGAGACGCTATTAAAATGTCTTTGAATGCATAAGGCATTTAATAGGTAATAAGATCCCAATGAATTCTTCAGTCAAAAGATATTTTTAATTAAATTTGGCTGCAAAACTTTGATGTTCTAATAAACACCTTCAGGTTCCAGCCAGTTCTACAGATGCAGAGCAATGTTGTGCCAAACATGGGCCAGACCATTCTTATGATCACAGTGAAATTCAATTAATGAGTTACCTACTCATGTAAGGTTCAAATCAAATTATTTAAATAGATAAATACAGACAGACAGTTCCCTGTATCTGGCCAGTTTTGGGCCAGGGGTTGTCTACAGGATAGATACCCACCATTCAGAGTCTACCAGTCAGTACGTTCACCCAGTACCAGTCCTCTTTTTCCCCATAGTCAGTAAGGGGACTGGTAATGGCAACTCATGCATGACAACATTCTGATGACTCCCTCCCAACCAGCCCTACTGACCATGCCATGGAGGGTAATGAAAATTTGGCCTGTGTAAGAATATGGTCCATAACAAGACCACGCTCTCTGGTTTACATGGAAAACTTAAGATGCTACTCCACAAGAGGTGCCAGGGGAGGTTCAGGTTGGATATTAGGAAAAATGTTTACCCTGAAAGGGTTATTAAGCCCATTCCATCCATTGGAATGGGCTACCCAGGGAAGGGGTTGAGGCACCATTCCTGGAGGTATTTAAAAGACAGGTTTGACATAGTGCTCAGTGACATGGTTTAGTGATGGTTTGTTGTTTGGTTGGTTGGTTTTTCAATCAGAGTCAGGTTGATGGTTGGGCTAGATGATCTAAAAGGTCCCTTTAAACCTAGACAATTTTATGATTCTATGATAAACAAAACAAAGCTGTGAATCCCATACCTATGTCAGTTCCATGTATCACCAAATGCTAAAGGCGTTAACCACAACTTCCCCTGTACCACTTCCCATTGCATCCACATTTTAAAACAATTACTATGAATATGACAGACACAATTTCTATATAAATGAAATAATAAAGGATTAGAAAACTTGTTTCTTAAAGGCACTACCAATTTATCTACAAGCTTTGTTTGCATACAGCAGCTAGGAATAACAATGATTAACTGAAAGAAGAAAAATGGATCACTGTGCCTATTTTTTTCAGTTACTTATTAAAAAGGACAGAATCATCATTAAAATTAAGAACCACAGAAAAGGGCAAGGGGGTCAGTTACATCTACATTTAATTTATTGTCACCTGGCTACATTTCAAGTCAATGACATGTATCTTTGGACATTGCAGGCAGTTTTGTAGCTTGGTCATCTACCATAAATAAAAACTGAGGCTGAAATCAATTGACCTGACATTTACCCTGTTCCACAGCAAAAAAACATACCAGCTCTCATGTCTGAATTTTAGGAGGTTTCAAAAGACAAAGTGATAAGGGCTGATTAACAGTTACTAACGAGACAAGCCTGAAGGAGTGTGTGAGCCATGAATAGGCCAGAAACTCTTTACGGGAATGCTGTGGGTTTTTACCTAGGTTGAACTCCAATACCATGATGTGAACTACCCCGAGACATAGAAGGCAGTTTATGAAATGGCAACCTACACTTTTACATGATATAGAAAAAACCCAAAAAGGACTATTTTTTTTTTCCAAAGGTGACTGGGCCAAGGATATTGCATTTCTAGGCAAGGCAATACAATGAATACAGCTCTTCAAAGCAGATCTTAAACTGAGTTGTGTATGCAGTAAAGTTTTTGGATGCTGGACTGAGTGAAGCATTGACTTGAAAGCAGATAGTTCACTTGGAACAACATTTCATTTTGCAAGAGGAGTTAACCAAAAACTCCAATGTCACTATGGCCTTCAGCAAGTAGTCCAATCCTTCAGTGTCCTCGTAAGCTGCTTATTAAAGGCTAGAATTGAAGGTACCTTGCAGGCCTTTGGAGTCAAAACTCACCATGGTGTCATGTGTCCCCCAACCCTATTTGCTACTGAAGCACAGGTAAAGTCTGTCCGCACATCTCTGCAGCACAGATCTGTTTTTCACGGAACAGACTATTCCAGTGGTATATAGCTTGTTCTGTTACTCAGATATATCACCTGCTAAGAAATTTGAGTATTCAGTAGGTTATAGTCAGTTGAAAACATTCAGTCAGTTTCAGATCTGACTGACTGGGAAGAACCACAAGGAATTTGGTAACCATTCAACTGTGTAAAAATCCACTCCTGCAAGACCATAGCGTGGCATGTGGGTATTGAACTGGGCCAGTAATCTTCAGCTTCATCCAGGCACCATCAGTTGTTGCCTCCAGGCAGGTTGTGCAGCTGACACCTTAACGTCCAGACCAGCAGTTAGTCCAGCAGGCAGCACATCATCGCATTTCACCTATCATCAAGACTGGGCCACTGGCAGCCTTGGACTGCCCAGCAATAGGATTCCTTCCAGCTTGTCCCGATCATTTAATTGGCAAAAGTCCAAATGTCTGTTCCCAACAAGAAATTCATGCCAGAGTTTGATTGGAAGTCATTTGACTCAATCAGTTGTCTTTCCCCCTTCCTCCGCCCCCACCTCTGTCAGCACGAGGCTTTCTGAAGAATCTTCACTCCATTGCAGTCTCAACAGGTCATTTCTCTCTCATCAGATCCCAAGGTAAAATCTGCTCCAGCTCCATTTACCCCATCCAGTTCTCCCCATTGTCAATTCAAATCTGAACAAGCCTTTTGAAGTCCCTTAGTTGTCTTTTCTCACGTCAGGAAACCTTCGGGACAGTTTATAATCTATATAAGCACTGAGACAGGACCACAAAATGAATCGTATTAATATAATTACAACTAGTAAAACCATCAGAAGGGCCGATTCCATATTTAAGCTAGAATAATGAGGTAATGTGAAAAAAATACTCTGGGAGATCTAATTATATAATGCAGTATTCAGTTCTGCATGGCCAGCCCAGCAATTCCTGTAACATTCCAATCAAAGTGATCTCACTAGCATGTGAGAGAAGAGTCCAGCTGACAGATTTGGGACATGTAATGTACTATTTAGTCAAGAGGCCCCATGTGCTATTCATAAAGAATTAACAACTCTTATATTGACAATGACAGTATTGTCAGAAGACCTTTGGAAAGGAGAAAAAAAACCCCTCCATAAACTCCGTCTCTGTGAAGTTGGACTTTTTTTTTTTTTTTGCCCCTTTTTTCCAATGCTGATGTAATCTCCAAACATCTCCAGCAGCAGCTGCTCAGCGAAACCAGGCACCTTCTCCCTAGTCCTTTTCAGCAGCACACGCAGCACTTTCCAGCTCCCTCAAGACAATCAGGGCCTTTCTTTCACCAATTAGCTATCACTTCAAGAGCCCAGCGCTGTCCAACGAGCTCTTAAGAATGGTCTTTGCAGGAAACAACACTGGAGAAGCTTTTTTTTTTTCTTCCCTAGACAAATTAAAAAGGGAAGAAAGGAGGGAGGGGGAAGAGAAAAAAAAAAAAAAAAAAAGCACAACAAAACGAATCAGAACACAGAAGCTGTCCAAAATGCATCGCTCATTTAGCACATCGATAAACACAGAAATGTCCTCAAAAGCCAATGCTGGAGCAGACACACACGCAAAAATTGCTTCTACTTTCTTTAGGAGATAGTTTGTTGAGTTGAATATGTTAAACAGGCTTCAGAGAAAGAAGGGCTTTTGTTACAGCAAGTCTCTGAGTTGTATGAACTAAAAGGAAAAGAAACTCCTGGAAGATTATGTTGTGTTTCCTTATTTGGCTCTCCAAATGTAAAGCAGCATTATTTAAAGTAGACATTATAGGAAAAAGCTCAGTTTAGCTCACTTTAAATATAGATGGATTGATGAAATGAGTAATTACTGGAACTGCTAAGATCTTTTTGAACTTACTCAACTCCTTTCCCCAGAAACCACACTTTCCATCTAAAAAGAAAATAAAACCTGATTCAGAGATGTAAAGTTCTGTGAATTTTACATTCTTTTTTTACACACACAAATCAGGGAATAGGTACAGTAATACCTTGAGGTCCTCATTAATGCCAAATCCCCATTAGAACAACTACAAACTCTAGGACCCCGTTCAAGAAGAAAACAAGGAACTTTTCTAGATGTTCAAGTAATTCCTTGACTGGGCCCAGATTTCAGGAACTGGATCTGGACAAGTGGAGTCGGGAAGGCAAAAGTGTGAAGGATCAGCATAAAGTGAAATGACTTGGACAAGGTCTAAGCAATAGCATTATGTCAGAAATTCTTCCCTGATTTTCAAAACTCTTCATCAAGCCTAATGGCATACCCAAATCCTGAGTGTCAGTATTCTCTTACAGATCATTTCATGGTCAAATTTCTCCTGACTGGCATAACCTCATGAGAGTCAACATGTTGCCTTCTACAAGGAGAACACAAATACATTTACATCATTATATATACATATATATATATACACACACACGTATATATATAAATAATCTATTGCCTTTTATTGACTGTGTATCAGAAGCAAAGCTCTGGGCTTTTTAAACAGTAAAATGGCACAGGGAAGCAAATACTTTAAGGTATTTCAGGAGTTTGTTCCCACTAATGGGTGCTCTTAACTACTACAGGGATTTTTTTTAATGGAGTTGGAAAGTGTTGATCAGAATGCTTAAAAGGAAAGAAAGTCTGATGTATGTGCATTTATGAAGGAATGCGAATCAACTCAAATTCCTCTGCCCAGGAAGGCTCAACCAAGGCATGAGTACACACAGTCAGGATTAAGAAGGAATCTTTTTGGAGGTGCACTGAACAATAAGTGTCTTTTTATACCTACAGACTTCAAAAGATGCAGAGTTTAAAGGGACTGCTCCCTTTCAACTAGCAAAGATTTTGCTGAAAAAAAATGCAGCAGGCTGAAGAGAACATATACATATAGAAACATATAGATATTTACTAAGGGCCAACTCTAGTTATAGGAAAAGGATGAAAGGGACACAAAAGGTCTATGAGCTTGCCCTAAAGCAAGATCAACTACACCATTCCTGACAGCTGCTCCTCTATCCTGTTTTGTTAAAGAGACCTAAGCAGGCTGAAGAGAACATATACATATAGAAACATATAGATATTTACTAAGGGCCAACTCTAGTTATAGGAAAAGGATGAAAGGGACACAAAAGGTCTATGAGCTTGCCCTAAAGCAAGATCAACTACACCATTCCTGACAGCTGCTCCTCTATCCTGTTTTGTTAAAGAGAC
Source organism: Nycticryphes semicollaris (assembly GCA_013400055.1). Taxonomy (NCBI): domain Eukaryota; kingdom Metazoa; phylum Chordata; class Aves; order Charadriiformes; family Rostratulidae; genus Nycticryphes; species Nycticryphes semicollaris. Next base: position 464,782 of record VXBJ01001767.1, read on the forward strand.
CTACATCCACACAGATGAGAAGACATCTTCACCTCATCTGAAAGGGATTTAAGCAGGAAAAACAGTTTGACAAATTTTTCAGTGGCTCTATCTGCTACAATACCACCACTGTAAGCCCACAGCCAGGGGCTCTATGTTACATACCCACTTAGGCAACTCACTCGTTTTCTGGCTGTAAAGTAATTTATTGGTTGAGTCAATTATATTTGGGGGGGAGTTTGTTTTTGTTTGTTTTTTGGGTGGGGGTTTTTTGTTTG
>VXBJ01001767.1:465096-559244 GCA_013400055.1 Nycticryphes semicollaris
TTTTCTTCCAGAAAACCACGTATCTTTATACCTATCTCTTCTGGATGGATGCACCTGCTGCACCTGAAAGTGTATATTTCTGTGAGAACCATCTTCCTATATCCTGGTGCAATCCTGCTGTCTGTACTCTCACGGGATTAACTATTTACTGTCACGTAAAAACCACACATCCTATGGCTTGGCCATCAGCTCCAGTTCAATCTGTTAGTGGAGAGAAGGCCAGTGGTTATTTAAGGGCACATGAGGAACGAATTGGTGGTTTATTCCAGTGCCAAGTGAACAGGTGCCTCCTCCCCGGGCTCACAAGTGGTTCTCAGCTATGCCGGCTCCGGCGTTCCCCAAGAGGTGTCAAAGCCGGAACAGAAACCGCACGACCCTCACGCCTGGCGTTGGGCTCTGCTTGGGACAGGCTGAGATAAAGCTGGGTAAGCTCCCACCAGGGCTGCCTGCTCAATAGCCATTCTATGGCTCCACATGCCACGGCTGTCAACTTGGCAGTCTTCATAGGTACTACGGTTATTCACACAAAGGAAAGCTGCATTTCAGTTGCTGAAGATGGAAGGATAGTGCCTTCCTGCTTAGATTTCGCTTCTCAGGACGGATTTCCTCCCAGAAAAAATTCATGGCACACCATAAGCAAGGCGAATCTATGTGCCAGATGAAAACATCATGTGGCTAGATTTTAGAAACTGCAGCTTAACAAGGATAGCTGTTCTTCCCTCCTCATAAAGTTTTTTTCTTTGAGACTAAGTGAAGAAAAACACTAGGTAAAGCCTATGTATTGATAATTATTATTTGGATTTTCCTAAATATACCTTTTTCACACAACAGATGTTCCTAATGCCTGGCACCATTTTTAATTATTTACCTCTTCAAAGAATGTATGCTGCATCACACAGGAAAGCATGTTCTCTGTTCCGAGTTTATTTTGTTAAAAACATTTTTCAACTAATATATCTCTAGAGAGCAATGGCACGACAGAACAGTATTCCTGACTTGTGATATTTTATTACTAACATATGTTTTCATCACATAACCAACATTATTACCCTCTTCCGCTAGAAATATTTATTAAAATCCTCTAATCTGAAATTATTTCCAAGATAAATTCCATCTTTTGCTTTTAAACTATTACATGATCAGTTGTCCTGGTAATCAGTGCCCAGTGAAGGGCAGTTTAGCAAAAAACCTGCAAAAGTAAGTATTATGTATTCGTGTTGACCTTTAAATTGTAAGGCAACAGATTTCCCATCTAATTTTCTAGTTCCAGTTATAAAGCAGTTTATCTACTAAAATATCACTACATTTCTAAAGCTTTAAAATACCAAGTGAATTTACAAGCAACAGTGGACAATAAAACAATAACCATAAACCATTCACTGTTATCACCTGTTTGAAATACATCTGAAAACATAATAAATTAGAAATAATGAAAAAAAATATATATTTGACTTACTGTATTTACCACATATTCAAGAGTCATGACATCTACAAAAGAAAACGGCAGAGTTGCATGTTTTGGCACAGCTAACAAGAACTTCCCAGCTCACTGTTAAGAAAAAAAAGAAAAATTCAAGACCAGAAATTATCTCAGAATCACGTGCCTTCCACAGTTATCAGAGTCAAAAAGGCACCTTGGTCCAGTTTACATATGGGTAACCTCCCGAACAGGCATTCTACACAGCACTGAAAACAAAATACCACCTAAAAAGCCTTAGAGGGCAAAATCTGACATTCAAAGTCAATTCGTCCTTCAAATAACTTGTGATAACATGCACATATCAAGATCATTCAATGTTGTATTGAGTAAAAGGAAAGCAAACACCTGTCCCATTGGTTTTCTACTGGAAAATCCCCAGCAAACGAATTCCTCCCACTACCATCAGTTTGATATGCCCATTTCCATGATCAAGGAAAACAAGGAGAGAAACAAGATAGTTTGCTTATTACATATTTCTTCTCTTAAGAATAACTTTAGTGTCCAGAAACCCAGCATTGTCTGTAAAACTTGAAGTCATCCTCAAAGGCCTCACAGTCAAAAGTAAGACTTAAAAAAAGAGAACCGATAATAGGAAAAACAACAATAAAATTGTTGTTCTTAATGAGAGTGGGAACAGAATATGTTCTCCAAGTAGCAGAACAGACCACATAGATGCTACGATATTTAATCACATAAATTATTTATTTAAAAGATGGATAATAACCAGAATGGATATGGGTATCACCTAATGGTGAATGAACATAAAAATCCAAAAATAGTTACTCAAAGGAAAAAAGCTTTGCATGAATATTTAGATTTTATGTTACAGTGCTCAGAATACCTTGTTATCAAGCAATTATTATGTCCATTTCCCTCTTTAGTTGTCAGAGACACTACACAAGTTGCTAAGTCTTCATACTCAGTCAGTTGCATAATTTTTTGTTTGGAAACAATCTCTGGATTTTTGCTGGTGAAATTAAGGAATTATCACTGAATTCAACAGGATGTAACAGATTCTAGCCCTAAACCATCCTTTCTCAGTGCTCTCCTTTCACCAGTGGATTTTTTTTTCCCCACTGAATTCACACAATTTACATCAAGTAGTTGATATTATGATTACTAGTATATATTATGATTACTTTTAACAAAACGGTGTTTTAACTGAAATGTCAGTTTTTCAAAACCAGAAATGTGGCAAAACATGCTCCAGCTTTGAGGCAATATTTGTCAAGAGCTGCTTTTCAGATCCATAAAAATCAAGATCAGAACAAAACAGAAGGATAGATCAAGCTCTTCAAAACATTACACAATCAAGGCACTCATGCATAAAACCGCACTTTGAGTCTTTTGACAAGTGCGGTGGCCACACTTTGGGCTATTCCCAAGTTTCTCATGACTTAAAAACCTTACTTCCTTCTCCTTGTGTGGGACCTTAAGAAATGTCACAGGGTGGGAAACACAGTTCTCTCTCATCCGTAACTTCAACAAATCAGGCACATACAGAAGGGGGCTGCTACCTGCTACATTTTCTGTAGTCTCATTCAGAAGACGCTCCTCCTGTGCTCCACCAAAAAGAGATCAGGTCGAATCCTGCCTCTGGCATCCAATTAAATTGGGTTTCCCAGATGTCGTTTGTTTTGACAGCATGAGCCGGTATTGACAGAAGTGAACAATGATGCAACTGCAATTGCAATACAAGGTCCAGCATGTGACAAACTAAACCAGTTAATAAAAGTTAAAGGGTGAAGTTTCTAAAACTTACCAATTGCAAAACTGTGCTTTGGCAAACTACAGACCATGGAAATATTTTATCACATCACCCACAAACTGCAATTATTGAAAAAAGCCACCTGTAATCCTTTATAAGTGATGGGAAGTAAATATTTCACAGACTACACTAACGCAGCTCTGAACCTTATGTGCATATTTAATAATGAAATTACATTATCTGAAATGTATATTTGAAATAGTGCTTATAAAGTTTAACCTGGAAATTTCCAGGGTTTTGGAAACTTTGAAGACAATGATCAAAAATATGATTGCATTCAACAAAGCTGTTATTAAATACATGCGTAACTAGAAAAAACTTCCTAAGCTTATAAAAAGCCATGTGAGTGACAACAAATTATCAGACCTAGCATTACCATGCTCAATAAAAAAAAAAAAAACGAAAACCAACCCAAACCAGAAAACTAAAATGGTGTGGGGTTGGATGGCTTAGGCTTTATGCTTTGGCTTTGTCTCCTAAATTGTTTGCTTTCTGAAGTCTCATTTTCAATAGCCACACAACACTAGATTTACAATAAGCACAGGCTGATGTGACTGTCTATGATTTCGGAAGTTTCCATATTCCAGTCTAAACTTTGCGTCAGAGGCTTTGTGGCCTGACCCGAGTCAGGCATTCAGCATACTATACTGCATTTTGAACAAGTTTTTCATCCTCCTAACAGATTATCTGGCTTATTTTTAAAGTCTCTCTGCACAGAAAAAGAAGGGGAGCTAAGACAAAGAAGGAAAGAACAGAGTCCATTTCAAAAAATTACACTGCTAGATTACAAGAGTTGAAAGCTGGTATGTAACTTTGCTCCGGGTGATCAAACTGCTAATCAGGAATGCTGTCGGGAACAGAATGGAATTCCAAATAAATTAGCCATGTCCAAGAAGCCAATACAACACAGGATTAAGGCTCACAAAGAAAACAAATTTATTCAGCCTACTTTATCGGAATTCTTAATAATGTGTACTAGTTTTTCTCATCGCCGTCTGAGCTCTTCCACTGGAACAGTGTGGAGAAGGAAAAATGAGTCACACTTCATAAATCTCCTACTTATACAGACACCTAAAAATGTTATATAGAGCAAGACACACAATACCATTACATATAAATACATATGCACATCACAGTTACAGTAGAAATACACATGTTTATTTCTCTAAATTTATTTCCAAGGCACCTGACCAAAGAAAAGACACTAAACCCCTTTGTGAAAATGTACAAGGCTGAAGAAAAAGGTAAGAACTTCATTGATATCCACACCAAAATGAGCTTCGGTACCAACTATGAAAATAAATCTCTCTCCTGTATGACCATGCCATACATCACATTTTTTGTCAAGTGGAAAAAGAGAAATTCTTACCTCCACACACTGCAATGAGGAACTCTGTGGCTGAGGTACTGTCAGCAGCCCAGAGAAACTTTTCAGGATAGTTTATGTCAAAGTCACAGGAATATTAAAGTATATGCTTAAGTTTTTCTGTTTCCTTGAAATGGGATTTTCATCTTTATCAGACTATTTTTCTCCATCTATGAAACAGAGATGATAATAGGCATTTAGCTACGCAGTTGACTGGAGAGAGAACTAGTTTTTTGAAGTGTATTTGCAATTATCTTTTTAAAAAAAACAGAACATGAAGTACTCACAAGAACTACTTCAATTAGAATCTAGGCATGTATAGCAAAATTGTCCTGAAAGGGAAGTGCAGATATTGTCTTGGTGTCTGAAATAAACACGTGACATATTTTAACTTCAAAGCCATACATTGTCTAGTACACTTATTCACTGGAATATCACTTATCCCCAGAACACCTTCCCTGGAAACACATCTCCAGGGGATGAGGGTCAAATGACGTGAGCCACTGCTGCATCATCAAGACACGTGACTGGAAGTACATCTCGATGCAATCATGGGAGGCACAGAAACAACCATTTCATTTGAGCAAATTATTTTAGGGGAAATATAATCTGCGTTGTTTTCACAGGAAAATCAACCAAGAAAGCAACAAGCACAACCAAAATTTTTCATGAAGTGCAAGGAAGAGTGTTGATTTTAATTTTTGAAAGAGTGTCTTTAAATAGCAAAGTGGTTTGTATTATTAACTACTGACAGAAATAGTTTGATTCGGGGGACAGCAGAAAAGACATGTTTCCAGCTAGAACAAATTTGCCAGAGCTTTGGTACACATTCAGAAATAGCTTCAAACCATTTGAGATGACAATTGTTGTAGAGGAACTACTGGTCTGAAAAACGTTACCCTGTTCTACCTTGATTTGCCGAATAGTCCTGTATGTACTCTATATCAACGGATGATTCATGTGCTTGAGCTAAGTGCACCTGCAAGTGCTTGAAGAATCAGAGAGGGGAGGGGGATGGGATGGCGGGATTTCTACATTTCCAGAATACAGACACTGGATTTCTGAGCAAAGAAAGGAGGATGGTTGCTGGCAATGAGCGGTGCCGCTCCGTTTTACCCACTCTCAGCTGATCGTAGGCCAATGAGACGTATTCTGGGTTGCCACATTAAATATTTGGCATTCGAAAATAATGTAATAAATTATAGTTCAATCACCAAGTGTGCTCCTCTTCTACCCTAAAACCAGTATGACTGAATTACATTTGAGATTTTTTCCTTTTAAAAACACAGAAAAAAAGCAAGTAGGTGAAAGGTAACTGTATCACTTTACAGACACAAGCTACCCTCTGATTACGACTAATTAAGATATTCAGCAGCCTTAAAACAATACCTTTTTTAATCAATGAACCCAGACGGCATTCACAGCTTTTTGCGATGACAAATGCCCTTTGAAAGAGTTAATAGGCAAAGGTTTGTACTGGCAATGAATAGGGCTACCTTTAATTGATCCAAGAGCCTTAGAGAGCCGTCTTATAGCATGATGATGTATTTGGGTTGCAAATAGGCCAANGGGGCAAATGAGAGAACTATGATGAGGTTATCTTTGTGCTCCAGCACTTAAAATAGATAAAACGCCAGAATTTTTGAGGAAAAGAGAGGAAGTGATCAGGCCATAATTCTGAGAATAAGCATCAGGATGCACGAAAATGCACAAAACAAGGCTTCTTTAGGGAAAAAAAAAAATAAAAAAAAAAAGAAGAGGAGATGATCTAATGGTATAAAGAAACATTGATTAAAGAAATACCCTGAGGGAGAAAGATATTCCATCAGTTTTAACAAACACTGTATGGCCGTGCATTCCCTCTAAACTTCTTAAGTGAGGGAAAAAACCAAACGTCTGGAGAAGAGGCGGTCACATGGATCCATTTATAATTTTCCCCTCATTCTTTGTTCATCTTTTACATGGTTTTATTCAAGATGTACAGGAAAATTGTACGCAATAAGTGGCTTACAAAATTAAACACGGTGGGTTTGCAGTGAGACTTCTTCCCTGAGCAGTCAAAGAAGAAACAAAAATTTATTTTTATAAGCAACATAAAAGCCATTTAATCTTACTTTTTCTTTATGAGAGTGATTATACACTAATATAGCCTAATAATTATGAAGAAACTAGTCTCTCCATACTTTAACTAGCCTCTCATTATAAGCCCAATTTTTTGGCAGAATCCCTTCCTCATTTAGCAAAAGCTAAACCAATTTCCTTGAACTTTCACAGGTGCAAAATTTATGCCAAGGTAGAATTTTTCTGGAAAGTCTGAGGCAAATCAGACAAGGAAATTCCTAGACCAAAAGACTATTTTAAAATGGAATTACTGCATAAGCATATCATCACTAACTCAGGGGAAAAAAAAATCAAACATAAAGTTGCTGGGGGCTGAGATTTTCTTAAAATACAGATGTGGGAGGAGCTCAAAAAAATTGCCATTACTCCTTAAAAATAAAAAAAGCAGAGCAATAAAATATCCTGCTCCTGTATATGCATCTGCATGCGTTAGGAAAAGTCAGTCAAGATCACTTCCAATTTGGAACATGGAATTGATAAGCTATTCTCAGAATTCTGCTCATCTCATTTATCCTGCAGCCACAAACAAGTTTTCTTCTAGCTGTAGCTAAACAGAAAAAAAAAAAAANCTCATGAAATCGTCTTTGCAGGTCTGGGGAGAAATGAAGAAAAGACTGATGTTATCTCTCTCAGACAAGATTGCTGAGGTAGGATGCTTTGAACAACAACATACTCCCATTAGGAGTATTTGTCTCCTTCAAGGATTTTTCCCCTGCTGTACAAAGTTCTGGGGAAAAGAAGTGATAAAAACTTCCTGTCATCACTTCAAGATGCTTTCTAATTGATTATTCTAAATCCACCTCACGAAGCACCACAGAATTACAACCACACCAAGGTGAGCACCAACAGCATCCCTCAAACCAAACCTCACTTCAAGGCTCAGACTCCAGTAGGTGAGCAGACGACACCAGGCAGATTACTCACCCCCCAAGCATGGTGGAGCACCACTGGTTTATAAAATAGAAGACAATCACATCACAAAATAACCATGCTCTGTAACTTACTATTTGATAGAAAACAAATGGGCCAAACTCAACTACACTTCTAGCTTGTAGGGGTGAGGGAACACAACTAGGACTTCCTTCAAAGGATGCAGCCATTAAAACTGCAGGCAAAGTCACTCCATCAAGGCTCACAGCACAGATGAGATGAGACGAGACTTACAGATATAGAGGAAGCACAGGTGGTTGACCAGGTAGGAGATTTCACACCAAGAGTCACGAGAGCCAACCTATGAAACTCAGTCATCACACCAGTCCCACAGTAGCCACTGAGACCTCAGAGACACCTAAGGAAAAAAAGTCACTGAAGGATAACAGGTAAAACCCTGGGATACAAAGGAAGTCATTGAGAACAGTAACACAAGAACAAGTAAATGAGAGGAATGAAAACATCTTTAAGATGTTTGCCTGGGACCTATCAAGATGTTATGGTATCCTCTGTATGTTATGTTCCACCAAGCCAACTCGCAACAGTATCTTCAACATCAAAGTTTCCCTCAACAAATGATGCAATCAGCCCATTTTTGGGACGCTCCGTGTTTCTACAAGACCATATTTCTACTGCTGCTGTTATAGGCAGCCCATGGAAAAAGGGCCAATATTCAAATCCTGTTCACACCCATTCAACTTCACTGAAGAACACACTGAGGCAGAAGGGCACTTCTGTGGCAAACACCAGCAAAATCTGCGTGTGTTTCCCAAATCAAGCCTAAAACATGCTTGTTTATAGTTTTGGTTACACAGCGACAAAGCCCCACTTTACCTAGAAGTGTGTATAGGAGCTGCTTACGGAGGGCACACCATCTGGAAGCCACTAGGAGATGGGTACGTGCTCAAGGCTGTCACACTCAAATTGTGAACTCGGCGAATAAGCAGTGCCACAGGTTACTTGTGGATTACTGGACGTGCTGCCTAACACAATCTAATAGCAAAGTTCCTCTCCACATCAAATTCACTGTTGCTGTCACTCATTTGACTCTGTACACCTCTTTACATGCTCAAACTGACCACCAACACCAAAAATGTAAGAATCCTATACACAAAAGCTGATCTTTAACCAAGCAAATACTATACTGATGAAGAACTGAGGTGTAGAAAGTCTGAATAGAAATGAACCCAGATTTTCCAAGCAGTATCTATTTTACAGCTGCCTTAATATTAATAGCAATGACATGTTTTTCAAGCCAATTCATGTTTTGCCCTTAAAGGAATATTTGTATATTTGGTTAATCTTTAACCCTCTGTGCATGTGCACATACACGCATCTGGAAAAGCTGAAACATAAGGACTGAAATGTGGGGAAAGCTGATGCAGAAAGAGAAACGGGTTTTCCAGTGCCCAGTATGGATTTGGCTTCAGGGACAAGATCACAAGTGTCTTTAGAAGTCTCATGACAAGAGGCTGAGGTAGCTGAGGGTGTTCAGCCTGGGGTACAGGAGGCTGAGGGGAGACCTTCTCGCTCTCTACAACTACCTGAAAGGAGGTTGCAGCAAGGTGGGGGTCGGTCTCTTGTCACAAGCAATGGGACAAGAGGAAATGGCCTCAAGTTGCACGAGGGGAGGTTCAGATGAGATATTAGGAAACATTTTTACACTGAAAGAGTTATTAAGCCTTGGAAGGGGCTGCCCAGGGAAGTGCTTGAGGTACCATCCCTGGAGGAATTTAAAAGATGAGTTCACACAGTGCTTAGACACATGGGTTAGTGATGGGTTTTCATCAGAATTAGGTTGATGATTGGACTAGGTAATCTTAAAGGTCCCTCCCAATCTGGACAATTCCATGATGAAACATTACTTTTTGGTCCTCAGATCAATGTTCAGACAACAGCTTCCCAGGTCCCTTACAAACTGAAATAACCCTCTCTATCCTCATTATTTTTTTCCATTTTTTAAAGTAATCTCCAGCAAGCTTTACTTCGAGGTTCATTGAATCTCTTTGCAAAATGTGCTGTTTACCTGAGCTTTAATTACAGCCTCTGTCATCTGCAGTATCAGGCCCAAACACAGCACACAGGGAAATAAAAACCTATGTTTTGCCAAAGGAGGCAGAAGGAGTTTTCATGCTGTAGCAGAAGCAGCAACAGACACAGATAAAGTTGTGCTTTCAGCTCCACAAGTATAAATCCTCAGCAGCTCCATGTTGACGGAAACCTCACCCTAAAAGCTCTGTAGATTCTCCTCAACTCAGCTGGAACACTAAGAAAGCAAACTTTGATCCTTTTTTTTTTCCCCCCTAAAAATCTGCCTCACAATTCAACACCTTTGATGTAAATCTTCTAAAAGACTGAGATGGCATCAAGTCAGGGACAGGATGGAGGGAAATGTATTTCCGTCCGTGGGGGGGAACCATTAGGAGGAAGGTTAATAGCCCTGGGCATGCGATCAAATTAAGGTTTGTGCCAGTCTCCCCAGGGTTTCCCTTGCCATCACCAGCTTCCCTAAGCTGGGCAGCTCACCCTCATCTTCCCACCAAAGACAGCTCTTAAAAACAGCCTGCTGGGAAGAAACAGAAAGATAATCACATAATTAACTTATACGGATGAAGTATGAAATAGGCGGAGGGAGGGAGCCTTCAAGTACCTTCGCCTTTGGAGGGACACAAAGTTGATGTACGTTCGGCTTAAAAGATGGGGAGGGAGCAGGAATTCGGACCTTCCCAACATGTGGACTGCGGCAGCGGGGGCAGCGCGGAGTCTAAACAAGGCTGGAGTTAGCATTCAGAGCACACAGCCCCGCAGAGTATGGGAAAGGGATCGAGCAGCCCAAAGAGCTGGCGCCACTAACTGACGAGCAGAGCGCAAGTGATAAAGATTTACTGCGAGAGAGGAGGAAACAGTCCGCTGGCCCGATTAGAGCTGTGAATACCGAGTTGTTCAGGGAGGATTTTGCAGCTGACTGATCACAGGCTGTCGGAGCAGGCCTCGGACAACAGCTGCAAGGCTTGCTGGGCTGCAGAGACAAAGGGCGCCTAGCACGGTGCAAAGAAAGAGTTGACAGGTTGTTGTTAGCGGTGGCAAATGTGTGAGGTATGTCACTGTGTGTGAGACGGGCTGGGTTGGGTTGGTGGGGAAGAAGGAGGGCAAGAAGCACAGGCAGCGCTCAGGGAAAGGGGAGGGCTCAGGGAAGGCAGGGGGTGGGGGGGAGCAAGGACACAGGCTTGGTCAAAGCATTCTCCTAAAATCAGGCCGGTGTTTGTAAGGAGGACAATCACAAGGTCTGTTTACTGCTGCCAAGATGAATTAGCCCATCGTCTCATTTATAGGACGAATCCGGTGGCACAGACTGTAAGGTGCATGGCATTAAAGGGACTAATTAGACAATTCCGGCAAATCTGAATTAAGACCCTTTTCTTTCTTTGAAAGCTGGAAAGCATTTCTCGGGACTCCAGTCAGATCACTTAGGTTTTGTTGGGCTTTTTTTTTCCCCCCTGTTCTGAGAAGGGATATCTTGTGCAATTCCCTAACTCACAAGGGTCTGCTCCAAATTCTGCTCTGAGCTTCAAGAACAGTTGTTAGGAAGCTGCTGGCATTTACATCATAGCTAAAAAAGTCCAAACCCAAATTCCGGATTCTGCAGGAATTCAGCTCCCAATCCAGGGACAAACTTTGCAGCTGGTCCCTCCTGTTGCTGCAGGCTAAACCAGAAGCCCACATGTGAACATACCTGAGGTAAGAGCCTACAGCTGAATTCTCACTCGCACACAGAAAACAATCCAGGTTTTTCAAAAACTGGCTTCTAATCTGACACACGCACACACACCCCACACCCTCCCTCTCCAAATACAGCATCTGTAGCCAAATGCTTTTCCCAAGCAACTCCCTGCTTTCTGGAGCCATGGTTCACTAAGCTTGTGAACGCTGGGAAGGAATGTATCAATGGAACTCCAGAGATGATCAAAGACAGAAGCTGGAGAACTGGAGAACAGGAGAACTTACTTTTACCTCCCTGTTTGGCAAGTTTAGGATTCAGGTCTGTGAAACCTGGTGACATTTTACTCCAAATTGTGACAAAACCAAAACGCCTGTGAAGCAATGGTGCACACTGTTTGCACTATATCACAGTGGTCACTATTAAAATGTTTTACAAGCAGTTAAGGTTACCATGGTATTCACAGTGTAGTGAGAGAAGAGAATACCATGAAAAATCACAGAAACATTCAGGTCTACAGGCTGCAAATATCAGATGTTTCATAGTAATTAGTGACACTTCGTAGAGCTGCTGGCATTTTCACGTATGTCTCTATTACTATCCAACAAATAAGAGACACTAAGAAATTGCAGTGCATATAGTGTCCAATCAATTATACAAACAACCCCTATTTTGATTTTTCTCCTCTAAATAGTCTCTGGGACCCAGTTAGTCTAGTCCCAATGGACAGCACTTGATACACTGTAAAGGGAATTCAGAACAAGAGGCATTTCAAGGCTTCTAACACAGCTTCATTCTCCCAAAATATAAAAAAATACCAGTGTGCAGAATACTCCATCTAGGGGCAGAAATGTAACCCAAAATTTCCTTAGCCTCTGCTTTGACATGTGTTAACCTCATTCTACCAGGACTGAGTGCATGAGAAATAATCAGGCGTTTCACAGAGGTTCCAAATACTTCTTCCTCAGTATGAGTCCATAGATTTTTTACTTTTTGTTATTTTAAATACAGAGCTTCCAGCTTGGGTTTCCGCTTAACAGTGATGAAGAACCCAGGCACTACTTTTACGCGTCTACTAGCAACTGGACTATAAACTACAAATATTACCTCAGGAACAATTTATAATCCATCATATCTATATGCTCAAAAGTTTTTAGCTGAATAAGGGTGGCCAGTGAGCTCAAATGCAAAAAATAATTAAATGCCTGAAGAGTTATTTAGGTAGCCATGTTTTTTGATATAATTAGGCTTCTACTGAAGTCAAAGCAAGGTTTGAATTTGACTTCAGGGGGATGAGGCATACTTCTGAATAGAAATTCTCTCTGTAGCTGGATAATTCAATATCATTTATGCTTGATTTTAGCACATAGGATTTACTTACCAGGTGTGTTTGACAGCAATGTAGACAGAAGTAACATATTCGCAGGCTAAGAAAAAAAGACCCAAAAAGATATAATAATGCCCATTAACAGCTTTTTCTCTTTAGGAAAAATATAATAACAACAATTACAGCAAGTACATGAAGCCCTTCCCTCTAATTAGATGTTTTCTTTATACAAATGGCTTTCAGCTGAGAAATCTGCACTAATTTTTCCTTAGTAAGCAATGGGTTACAGCTTGCCCATAAAGCTACGGCTTTGAGCCGCGCTGTGTCTTGCTCTTTGTCTCTCTGACAGAGAGGGGCTGCATTTGAGGCTGGTGTGACGCTTTTGAGAGTAATCAAATTACCTCCTACATTCGCTCTCCTTAAACACCTCCATTTGATCACCTCTGTTCCTCCTCAGCCTCTCGGCTGCGAACTGCCTACTTCCTAAACGCGAAGGTTAGAATTTTCTAGACGCCGCTTTAATTTTTCAAATAGCAATCCAATTACCGAGCAAATTGGCACATGTGCCTGGTTACATAGTGACTTGGCACTGCCTCCCCTCCTGGCTGGCAGTGATGAATGCTCTCCCCCTTCGCCCTCCTCGTCTATCTGCTCCAGCCTCCGCGCCAACACCAGTGACCACATAAGGAGAGTGCCTGGCAGCTGCAAGCCCGAGGTGCCAAGAGGCAGATTGTGTTCCGTAGCAGCAGGATCTGGGCCTGCGACTGGCTTCCTGGCTAGTCTTTTGTAAGACCTTTTCCATGGCCTCTAGGTTGGCTCTAATGAAGCCTGTAGAAATGCCTGCAGGGAGCTGGTATAGAAGGGAGTTAAGTCAAAGCTTTAATTTAGTTTCTAAAGTGAAGTGAATGTATATTGGCCTTCTTTTTCCACCCTGCAATTATACTCCTGCCACATTTATGAGAAAATACAGTATTCATTCAACAATAGGAGTGCATTCCCGGGTACGTCTGCACCGCACATTGGGGCAAAGATCCCCAAGCCAGCCTCAATTAACTTAGCTGCAGAACCAGGAGCAATATAGCTGTGTTTGCTTGCTGTGACACCCGAGCTAATTAACCATGTATGGCCGTAACAGAGCTTTACTGTTTCTGGCACTGAAGCCAGTATCCCTGTGTGGTAATCTGCCACAGACAAGCCAGCTCACTTGGAGGTAACCTGAGGGCTCCCTAAGCTGGTGTTGCCTCGCAGTGTAGGGAGATGTTCAGGAATACTCGAGGAACCAGGAGGAATTTGTAGACCTCTTTACATCACGTGAGAGTGGTGAGGCTACAGATGTGGTTTACACTAAATCCAGACTGTTCTTCTTCCACCCCATTCACATTCTTTTACTACTCACAATATGATGGTTACAGAGCAACTTTAAGTAATGTGTTCAGCATCTTGCGCAGCATCTGTCACATGTGGTGCTTTCTAAATTTCTCACTTCCTCCTCCAGGGGCAGAGAAGCTGGACCAAGACACTTTAAAGTATTTCTCCAACTTGTATTTTGTGTACTTTTTTTTCTTAAAGGATATTTCAGTCTTGGCCCATAAGTGAACTTCTTTGGACTACTTAGAAAGCCATTGCAACTATTTCAATGCAGCAGACAAGCACTTTCTAACAATGGGATATGTTTTCGCCCATCTGGATTTTTCATGATCTCCAAGAAATTAACTTTCTTAAAATAAATGAGCACAGGTACCAAAGACCAGAGTTGCATTATGATCCCAGTAATACAAACAGGCTTTGGCAAAGGTAAAAAGAAAACATAACAACATGCCAGCTATTTCTTTTCTGGAACCCCACCTCAGACATACCGAGAAGCTACTGGAGAGAATCAGAGTTATTTGTCCAGCAGCTTTCTGATGCAGATGGTCATCCGGAAAAATATCCGAGTGGACTCTGAACTGCACACACTGGAATATTTTGCCAAGTTCACTTGCTTGGACTTCACTTATGAGTAGAGTTGTTTGCTACAGATAGAATTTTTCTTTTTTTTTAATTTTTTTTTTAAAGCAAGGATGTTGACAGAGGTACTTAATGAGATCTCTAAGCTTTGACTAATAGATGACATTTCATTAAATTCTCCTTATTTATCGTTTCAGAGCTTTAGCAGCTGAGCTGCCTTTACTGATATTCATCTTGCTTGATATCCATAGGTAGATAGCAAACCTAAGGTCTTCTATCAACTTTGTAGATAGCAAACCTGAGCTGTAATTGGAAGAATCATCATAAGGCCCTGAGAACTTTCTCTTCAAGTCTAATCACCCCAACTCCTCAAGATTTACTTTTGCACAAGGCAGCAAACACAATGATAAACGTTAAACACACGTAACTCTCAGACTATCCCTCAGTGCAAATGGATATGACTGAGATGCAGCAAAGTGGATTTTAAATGCAATTTCCTCACGTTTCCCCACAATGTTCTCTGCCTCTGCTGCAATTTTGCATGGGTTACTTGAGGAGTCATTTTCAACAAACAACACTAATTTCTACATGGACTGTATTGGTAATATATTTAAAATAGTGATTTAAAACAACGGGGGCTTTTATGAACAGTCTCATAGTAAACCTGCTAATCTAATTTGTAAGAATGGGGCTGTCCATCTGAGCTTAACAAACTGCTCTGGTGACTGCAGTGGTTTACAGACAGACACCTTCAGAAAACAACACATTTGGATTAACAGATTTTTAGACTACGTACAAGAGACCCTTAGGAACCCTTGGACTGATTCCAAGGCACCAGGAAAGGTAAAATGCACGCAGTATTTCTAGGCTTCATAACGTTTTCCAGGGGTTTGTACCTCTGTATTTCAGTGATGTTCAAATGAAGAAGAGTAAAAAACCTGATGTGCTGTCCTATTGTCGTCTTCAATATCTTCTACTGGAGCAGCAGGAAGGTGGAAACTGAACTTGTGCTCCTGGCTACAGGCCTGTAGGACACAAGGAAGAGTTAGTTACCCAGAAGGGCACATAAGCGTGTGCTTAACACTAGGCATGTGAATGCCCCAAACGCATAAAAGCTCACACGCCAAAGTTAGCAACATTGCTGTAGCCAAGCTGTGCTGAGAGTTAAGCATGCACTTAAGAGCTTTGCTGGAAGGCAGCCATTTACAGATGTACGATCGGTACAGAGACATGTAGGCAGAGACTTCCTTTATTGGGTCCACTGAATTCACTTCTTGAAAATACACACTTGGTTATTTCTAGTAACATATTTATAAACGCAAAGACTCCTCTTCTGTTTACATCTCAGACACTAGCACATGTATCATTTTGCCTGGAGTCCTGTGTTTACCGCACTTATTAAAAAATTGGGGCCAGACAAACAATTCAAAAATCAAATGCGAAAAACAGCTGGAATCTGATAACACAGAGCTCTCCCAATTCCTTCGCTCTTGCTTCATTCTGGATTTGTTTGCTTTGAAGATGTTCCTAGATGCTTGTCTGCATGTAATAACAGCAGTCTTGATGAATAAGAGAAGAGAAAGTGGAAGAAAAACAATAGGAAAGGCATTAAAAGGGCACTAAGTTGTTCTTTCTGGGATGGGCATCAGACATATGCTCCCTACTCCAGCCACGCTGCAATCAAAGCTGTCCTGTGCCACTGCCAAAAACTGTGACAGGTGCCAAAAGATTACAGCATTGGTTAAATCCACTCCTAAGGCACCAGCTCAGGGACTGATCCAAATCCCAGAGGCCAATGAACATCTTTCCCCAGCCGTCAATTGTTTTCAGCTATTTCCCTCTAATTCCCAGTATGATGCTGAGGGTGGCGGTGGGGGAAACCAAATAAATTCATCTGCCAGGAGGCATTTCTCTAATTTCGCCCCTTCAAGGCTGGACAGAAGCCAAATCCATGCACAGCCTCCCAAATACATTTGGAAGGTAATTAATATTTTATATTCACAACAACGAAGAGATCTTCATTCACGAGGCACTATGAAGACAGTTTCTGGTTCCATTCTCCCCAGCACATTACAATGACAGCTCCGTGCCAGCAGCAGCCACATGGCCTAAAGGTGCCAAGCTGGCAAGGATAGTCCCTCTCAGCGTTTGGCATCCAAGCCCTTGGCAAACCCCTCGGCAGTTGTGCTTGGCTGCTTTCGGATCCGTCATGTGGTTGGGCTGCTGATAGCATAGGAGGGTGCCGCGTCCTCCGGGCACCGTTTCACTTTAACACCTGTCTGATCCAGAGGAATGTGTGCACATGGAGAGTGAGATCCCCCCACAAATCCTCCCCGGGACCCAGAGCACATGCTCCATTTGTTCCTGAAAGGGGTCGTTTCCTCAGACCCACAAGTGCGCTTCAAACACCCCCACACACACACACTCCCCACCCCTCCCTCCTCCTCTTCCCCTTTGCATATCTGTGTACAGCCCTTAGAGGGTCCTACATCCTGCCATGCATTCCGCACGTGTTGGAGGTTTTTTCCCTGTGAACCAGGAATAAAAAACATAGCCTTTTTGTGTATAATGAAATCTCATATTTTACTGTGCTCATATAAAGCCATTTCTTTGTGAATAAGACCCTTTTCTTTTTTTTTTTTTTTTTTATTTGCGACGTTTTAATGACCTACAAATGTTTGGTATAGATGAAAGGAAATGATTATTTCCAGGTCACCTTGCAGCAATACTTTTTGATAGGCACCATAATTCCAATTATATTGAGTAATAAGGAAGGGGGGAAACCCTTCAAATATTTAAAGTGCCACTGAAGCAGAAATATTTCAAAAGAAAAAAAACCAAACAACCATAAACCCAAGCATACATCATTTACCACAAGCCACAAAATATCAGAGAAGGGAACAGATAAGAAAATTCAAAGCCCATTTTCCACCAGGGACTACTCAAAAATATGTGGCTCTTACGACACGCAGATGTAAGCGTAGAACTCTGCCCCACAAACACCACGTATTGCTGCAGTGAATGCAAAAAGTTTTCACGTCACGGGGTTGGGTCTGACTTGGGCTACAAATTCAGTGAAAAAATCCCAAGTTTGGTGCCCCAGAGCACCTCAGATCCTACGGCAGAGGTGCCGGAGGCGTGCAGAGAAGCGTGTTGAGGCTTTGCATAGCACCTCTCCAAAGCTGCCCCTGGCTGAAAGCACGCTGTTCTCCTCCCGTTTGCATGAATGGCCTGCACTGATTCATCCAGTACATTCTGACACTTTTGAGGGTGGTTATCTTTGGATCAGACACTCTCTAAAGCCTGTGAAATAAATGCAAGTCTTCGGTTGCTAAGCTCACGGTCACAAAATAACTGCTATCGCTCGCTCTAGCAGGAAAGGCTCTGTGTACCCATTTCACCCCAACTGGAACGTACAAATAAAAGCCAGGACTCCTGTGTTCTACTTCAAACCATACCGTTTCCCCTGTCACGTTGTTACTGTGATTTTTTTGTTTTGCATCAAGGTTATGGCCCGGAGACACCAGCCAAGGCCTCCCTGTGCCAGGCAGAGCACTAGCACAGAACTCACACCCTGCTCCCTGCACGTAATTCTGCATCTATCAGTATTCCTCGGTATTCCTCTGTTTAGCCATCTGAGGTTTTGTTTTCGTTTGGTGCTTGTTTGTTTGTTTGTTTTAAATACAGAACACAGGGCTTTTTAAAAAACAAACAAACACACAAAACCAAAACAAGTAACTACTGTTTTGAAATCCTCATACTAACAGTAAAACGAGCTTAAATATGACATTGCAATTGGAAGGTCACTGGGACTGCATTACCCACATATAAAATAATTTGAAAGTTACTTGAACATAAGATGGGATAAAGCATTTACAAAATGACTCTCTCATGCCCTAATGCAGCTTCAGGTAAGCAACTTGTTTTGAGGGAGCTGGTTTTGCTTTTGGTTTGTTGTTGTTTGTTTGTTTTGGGTTTTTTTCTCCTCCTTGAACAGTTCTTCAATATTTATTAGGAAAAAAAAAATGTTCCCTCCTCCCCTCTCCCTGAAACACATGCTTTCTTCAGAACACCAGGGTGACATACAGGATGGACACTGGGACCATGACAAATTTAAGATCCAGTATCTTGGAAGCTTTCCTGACCAAAAGCCAAACTTTTCTGGAATGAAACAAGCTTTTCAATAAGGCATTTTCAGTAACAAATTTAGTATTTAACCCTTGGGAGATAAGGAAATATCCCAACTTAAAATTGTTATTCAGTTACATATAAAAATGTTGGTATTTTAGATAATGTAATTACAGAAACTCTTAAAAATTATTTTCCATTCCTTTTTGCCTGTGACCTGGGCAATTGATTTCCATTGTGATTAAAGCACCTGGCTTTTGGAGCAAGGGAGACGAAAAGCAAGTACCAAATAAACATATAAAACTCTCTAGCAACATTCCTGGCATAGTTTTTCTGTAAAGTACATGGGCATGTTCAGAACACATGATTTTCTAGTACAAAGATTTTATTGGCTTCACTGCTCAGTGTGGTCATCTCAGATTCATGCCAAATAAACCCACCGCACCTTATCATCATTTATTTTCCATCTCTGTGTACACATGTGCTCTTTCTAAAAAGAAAGATCCTAATTCCTTCACAAATTCACAATCTGAATGCGTGTTATATTACCTTCCCTTGAAAATGATAACCCAAGAACAGGGTGCTCTCTGGTACTCTTGGCAACTAAAGCAGGAACAAGTAAGGACAGGACTTCAGAAGAACCAACAGAAGACCAAAAGCTGGGGAGGAGGATTGGCCTTTGACAGGTTCCCTCTACCTCCTTTCTGGTACCAAGAGCAGACTTGTTCTCACCCGAGCTTCAGAATCACAGAATCTTCATGGTTGGAAGAAACCTTTGAGATCATCGAGTCCAACCATAACAAAAAAACCCCAACAACAACAAAAAAAACCCCCAACCCAACACCACACCCAGAAAACCCCCACCATAACAACAACCACTACACTTAACATTCTCAGGCACTAGAGCATGCCCTGAAGGAGTGCCACATCTACACAAGTCTTAAATACCTCCAGGGATGGTGACTCCACCACCAACCTGGGCAGGCTGTTCCAATGCCTGACTAGCCCCTCAGTAAAGTAATTCTTCCTTATATCTAATCTGAACCTTCCCTGCTGCAACTTCAGACCATCTCCTCCGGTCCTGCATTATTCATTTGGGAGAAGAGGCCAACACTCATTTCTCTACAACCTCCTTTCAGGCAGTTGTAGAGGGCAATGAGGTCTCCCCTCAGCCTCCTCTTCTCCAGACTAAACACTCCCAGTTCCCTCAGCCCCTCTTCACAGGACTTGTTCTCCAGACCCCTCTCTCCTCTGGACACGCTCCATCACTTCAATGTCCTTCTTGTAGTGAGGGGCGCAGAACTGAACACAGCCCTTGAGGTGAGGCTTCACCAGCACGAAGTACAGGAGCACAATCACTGCCCTACTCCTGCTGGCCACGCTGTTCCTGATCCAGGCCAGGATGCTGTTGGCTTTCTTGGCCAGCTGGGCATGCTGCTGGCTCATGTTAAACTGGCTGTCCAACAACACTCCCATTTTGGAGGTGGACTGAGCCCTGGAATGAAAGCACCACATGGCACAGCTTGTATACATGTTATGTGGAAGACCAAGGGAAAAAAAACAATATTTAATGTCAAAGTCAGAAAGGCCTCCAGTTTCAATTACAACTATGTAAACTTTCTGCTTGAGAAGACCTTGCCTTCCTTACCATAATACACTTCCCCTTATTAACATGACTAAATAAATACAACTTACCCAAATCAAATCCTGACCATTTCCCCATTTTAAACTTAACAGATTTTCTCAGGTTTATGCACTTTTTCAGCCTGCAATCTGAAGTTGAGAGCTTCTTCATGAGAACATGCCTGATGGGGAATTTTTTATTTTTTTTCTTTTGAGAACAGTTATTGTGCCATGACAGAAGGGTAGAACACTGTTTTAAAGGGCTGCTGACTCTGGACAATTTATATGCTAATTTCAGAAATGATTCCTCCTACATTAAATAAGGAGCTAAGGAATGTTCCAAAGGTCTAGACAGACCACACCATTAACAGATTGGGTAAATCAACGTTAATATTGCCCACAGCGTATTACACCGTGTGAACTTTCTTCACTGCACACACTTTACTAATTTTAGTTCCACGTGGTTCCTCAGCTGACTGGCCAAAATATAAACTACACCAGCTACCCAAAACCTCCCTCTGCCCATCTTGACCTTGGACTTGCCTTTAATATTAAACTGGAGGAAAAAACTGAATGATCGCACGCATTTTATTCAGGGTACATTTATAAATGGTTTATAAAGGGTTAAGAAATGATTAATAGATTATGAAATGTTGAAAAACTATGGACATCTATGAACAATAAGGATAACTGTTATGCATCTAATACTAAGTGATCAGCATTTTAGGGAATAACAATGCAGACCCATTGCCCGAACTCCATCAGTGTAAAGGCTAAATCTGGCAAACAATCCAAGTATCTTCAAACTTGTTTGAGCACTGACAAATCCCCTAGCATTTATTAGCAGCGTTCTGAGGCTATTAGACTTTTAAAGGACAAATCACATCTGACTCCAAATTTAGACTTTGAACAAAGAAGCTGTTATATAGCCTTAGAGTAACAGAAAGAATTCCAGTTTCTATTTTCCTTCTAATAAAAGTGATCTTTAAACAAATCCTCATACGGTATACGGAATCCTAACAACACAGAACTGAAAAACTCAAAATGAAACAAGCATCACTAAGTCAAAATAGAAGGATCAAAATACTAAGATCAATTGAATTTTTAAAATATCTCCTGGTTTTCTATCTTAGCTTACTAGCTACACTGCTGAAACAAGGCAGTGATGCAGAATGTGATGCTGAGTCTAAGTGCTTAGTTGTCACAGAGATAAAAAAAGAAAAAGAGAATAACAATTAAAAAAAGAATCTCGCTAGTGAGGAAATTTTTGTTTTAGAAGTTAACTTAAATCGGCATCCAGAGCATTTACAGCATCTTGTGCATTATCATGATGTGACAAGTTCTTGCAATCTCACCTACTGGTAAGGTTTAAGGTATTAAATACTATAAATAAGAGCTTCCAATAGAGTCCCTTTTCTTTTTTTCCTTTCTACTTAACTGTCTGTGTGAGTTACTTGGGTTTAGTGTAATCCTCAATCTCATAACACTTTTCTTGAAGGTTAGTGTAACATCTTGGGGACAGTGAGTTGAATATTAAGTCAAAAGAGCACTGGGCATGTACCTCTTCTCATCAAATTCAAAAGCTTGACTTTTACTGAGTGCCAGGGAATTGGATTAGATATTCCCTTTATAGTCTGGGTGCCAGCAAACTCTTTCCCCCCGCCAGTCACACATACACAGAGCAACTAATCAGTGCACTACAACTTAATTATATCATAGGAGCTATCTCTCAGCAAACTACAATCAGTTATAAAGTGCAGCCTTCCATAAACCAGTACAAGCAGGACCCCAAGACCTGCAAGAGCTACTATATCACCCACAGCCAAGAACATGCTTTGTTATACATCAGACACCTCAGTCAAATGACTCCTGATAATGATCAATGATGGTAAATTGGCAGCTGGGCTACTGGAAAGATTCCAAACTTCACCTTGCAGCTACAGGAATGAGGATAAATGTGTATGTGATCTTTGGCAGGGAAAGGTACATTGTTTCACTGCTGTGGGAAAAACACTTAATGCTCAAACATTTCCTTAAATTAAGATTACAATGAAACATTACAGGTAGCCTTATTAACAATAATCAACTTTCCTGGCTAAATGAAAAAATAACTCCAAACCCATCTCTAATCTGCAGGAAAAAAATTAATAAGAAAAAAAATATCTAATGTTTCATACCTCACTGCTTTTCTGAGCACTTCAGCAGAGAGGCTCACGGCAAAGAGAAGAGGACCTTGTGCGTATTTTTGAAATTTAAAGTTCCCAATTTACCTGCTCTTTTTCCCCATCAATGAACGTGGAGGAGATTAATCAAAGTTTTGAGGTTCAACTGTAACACCTTTGAGACACCGAATACAAGAACCATTACACCCCAAATTTATTTCTGAATGGTGAACCTGGCCCAGAGAATAACATGTCTCTAAAGAGAGGCATACGATGTATACAGCTTTAAAAAGGATTTGGGGTTCTTAGAAACCAAACTTGTTGCCAGACTCCACAACATCCAGAAAAACTGAGTTGGCTTTACAATCGTGTCAAAACCCACGATTTTACAAAGTGTTGAAAGCACTGCCATAAAATATTCCACTGCATTACACCGAGTCAGGACTTCTTCTCAAACGATGAGATATATTCCACCACTGACCATGCTGGGGTTTTGCCATTGCTACCATTGAGGCAGTATCTCCCCTTGCACCCACAGCACTGGAAGCACTAAGGGGTCACTGTATGCTATGGAAAGGCAGGTTCAAAAAAGTACGTTTCTTGGATATTCTATCTTTCATGTTTTTCCCAAGACAAGAATAAAAACCTGGTATAATAAGAATGTTGCTGAATTTTCATGCATATGCACTTCCCGAGAAACCACTAGCAAAGCACATGCAGACAGATGTCCGCTAGTGAACACACAGCGCATACACACACACATCTATCTCTCTCTCTCTGTATATATATATATGTAAAAACACCCTCTGCTTGTCAACATGAAGAAGAGTGATCCCCAGTCAGAGATCATTCAGAGGTTCTGACGCAGCATTGTCCACCCAGTTTAGAACCACATTTCTCACCTTCATTCCATCATTATTTATCTCCTGTGGAGGTTCCGCCAGCTCTTTTTCTTCACCAGTCCATTTATTTTCCCCACAGATGATACCTTATCTCAAAAAGAAAAAAAAATAAACAACAAAACACTGAAATTAATGGTATTTTATTATATCATTACTCCTCTTTATGTCCCTTTCCCCATGCTGCCTGTTTAGACTAGTTTCTTTGGACATGTATTATTTACTGTTCTGTGTACTAATACAACACACTCCTGGTCTTACCCAGACTCTAGTCATGACTGTAAGAAGTTAAGAATAAAAAGAAACTGCCTTTGCCCTAGGTGAATGCTCTCCGGAGCAATATCAATCATATTTATCCATCCTTGCAAGAGGAACCCCAGAAAGAACATGCCAAACATTATAGAACTTAAATCACGAATGCTTTTGAAAAACATTTATTCGAAAAATATTTTATACTATACTCTTTTATTCTATCCATCCCTGACATATTAAAACATGGTGGAAAATTTGTTTTTATTCACGTCTTGCTCATTTACCTTTTCAGGGTGCATAGGAGTAGTTCATACCTTCTCACAATCAGTCCCTTCTCTTCATTGAGCTGCCTGAATACAATTAGGGAAACGTTCAATTCATAAAAGTTGTCCTATGAGAGACCATATTTGGACATGGAAGAATTTCAAAAGACTCAGGAAAACACCGAAAACCATTAAAAAAAAAAAAAACCCAAACCACAACCCAAACTTTTCTGAACATGTTCAGCATCTAACTATTTTTTACTGATAATTTTATAGCAACGATTTACTTCACTTTCTTAGTGGCAAAGCACTTGGAAAATATGAAAAGCTAAGCTATAGGTACGTTGCCAATCTGCTTTTAGGGTCCAAAAAACCCACAGTGACATTCTGCGCTATTTTCATAATACATCACACATCTTACTAAAGATGTGAAACCAGTGGAAATCTTTTAGCCTCTTCAGTGGACGTAGAATCAAGAAATAATTCTCTCTCCTGCAGAACAGCTGAAAAGCAGCTTAACCACAAAATCTGCAAAGTAGTACATGAATTTCTGTCACTCTTAAGAAAGCAGGAACTCAGCATCCCAGCCCTGTAGTCAGGAAAAATGTATTGGGTTATTGCAAGGGCTAACCCACTCTGAGATGCCAAAGGATCTGTTTTCTTTCCCATGAAGCTCAAGTTTCCACCTTTGGCTACGTTCTCAGAATACAAAGTCCTGTTTTTAACACAACTCAGTAGGGCATGAAACAAGGAGAGTGGAAGAACTTCCCTGAGTGTGCACTGAGCTATCAGCCAAAGCTGCCATAGAAAGAGACATGGGTTTCACTTCAAGAAGGACCATTACAGCCGCCTTATCTAATTGTCTCCCTCATGCAGCCCAGAAACTATCAGGCAGACCTAGAAAGCTTAAAACTGTACATTCCAGAACGGCATCCACTTGGCAGCTCTGAAGTAAAACAGTAATGTTTCAAAATGCCATAATGCTTGAAAAGGGACATTTGAAGATTCTGCTGTGACCATTATTCAGCGACAAAGAGGATGCACCTTCTAGCTCAGTATGCAGCAAACATCATGCATTCAGAAGGAATACAGAGGTTGAGATCTACAGTCAAAACCTGGCAGGAACCATTCTTTCAGGAAGGGAGTTTGAGTAGTTTTTCCATGAATTTAAGCTAAATTAAGTAGGTGATAAATCCTTCAGCCCACTGCTGGTGAAGGGAGGGAGACGAAACAGACAACATGATGGAAGCATTATCTTATGAATAATACATAATCATTAATTTCCTTTTATTTAAGACCACATGAAATTCCAAAGGTCTGTGGTATACTGGAAAAGAGGCATAAAACCAGATTTGCAATTGGGCCACCAATTTACCACTGAATGAGGGTAATGAGTCAGGACTTAAACAAGAACATTCAAGATGCTGAAGAAAAAGAAGCACAGATGCTTTCTTCGGCATCTATGATCTTTAATATGGTCTAGGACATTTCAGATAAGTTCCAAAGAATTAATGGTATTAACACAACCACATGGATTATTGACAGCTATTTACCATGTGCAGAGAGCGCTGCACCAGTACTTGTCAACGTTACGGCTCATTCTCAGTGTAGATTCAAGCAAACTATGATTTTTACATTTCCATTTTCCTGGGAAATCGCTTCCACAATGAGGACAACACACAGGACACCAGGCACCTCAAGTCACCACATGCCACTAGTAGTCATATAGTTAAATGTACATTGCTTTCCTGTCTGCAGAGTAAATGCATTTCACCTCAAAGCATCCCCAAATACACAAATGCTATGATGACTTAGGTTGCCCTTCTCCAAAACACCTTCTTTCCTCTTTGTTTGCTAAAAAAAATTGAGTAGCGTCTTTCCAAATTACACAGTCTGAAGCTTTGTAGCTAAAATGATCTTGCATTAAAACAGGAAAGTCACTGAGCTTAAAAATCACCCTTTTAAACGTGTGAGGTTTGGATGCACTTTGGCTGAATCCAAGGGAACCTTCAGGAATTCCCGCTGGCATTACTAGCGGATCTGACCTTTGGTTGCAGTCACTGAGGCTGTAAGGGCTGGAGGCACCAGTCAGTGCTTATCTTGCAGATCCTCATGCTGTTTTGTTAACATGATGTTTTTATGTCTCTTAGAGATTTGCCCTAAAGATAGCATCCTCTGCAAAAGAGGTACACATGCAATTATCAGCCTGCGAACCGTCCTTTTGCACCCACTGGAAACGATCAAATATCTTTGACACGGGGAAGCTTAACTGGGAGGAAATGGTGGTTACCCTCTTGAAGTAACCCCTAGAGAAGATGGCAATGTCATTGCAAACTTGTGGGAAAAAGAAAATCCTTTCCATTGTCAGCATGTAAACCAGGCACAGGACAATAGGCGCTGCGTGGTGTTTTTTCTGCAACCAGGTTGACAAATCCCTGAATGGGAAGAAAATGAAAGTCAGAGGCAATTTGCTCCAAAAAACCTATTCATTAGCTAAGGGTTACAAAGTTGAGATTTAGAGCTGACTTCTTAAGGAGACAGAAGCAGTACTGAGTCTTGAAAAGGACATGAAACGTCAGTACTAGAACAGCTATAATGGACTTTAATAAATAGCCTTATAAGTTTTTCCAGTATCAGCCTCTTTCCCCAACCAGTGTCTTTGTCCAAAAGATAAGAAAATTCTGCTACACGTACTACAAACAAAAAGTTGACAGCGCTCCCATTAGTCACCTTCACTTTCTACCACCAGTTCTCTTAATCACTGCAGGCTGACATAATCCCAAAGTGCCTTCAAATAAATTCTCTGCAGATAAAAAGCTCAGTGTTGTTTCTACCATCACGTTCTCCCTGATGACTGCATTCCTAGTGTGCACGTTAGTGCCAAAGAGAGGTACTGTACGAGTTTGTACGCTTGACCTTCAGTACAATAATTCCTGTCATTTCCAGTCTACACCTTAACATTCTGCAGGAGTTAACACAAAGCATGGAGGCAAATAATGAAATGTGTCAGAAGGAGACATTTCCCCCCTCAGTGTACAAATAAGCAAAGAGCTGTGGGGCTGCAACAACTAAGGAGGTAATTACTTCAAGCCAATAAGAGGAAATGGCAAAGGATGCACTGAGTTCACTATAGTTAAATCACTGCAGACACAATGAACAAGACCATCTCATGCAATAACCTCATGACACCTGGTCCAAATACAAGGAACGAAGTCTCACTGCCATCATACCATCACTGCAGTCTTTCACCGTTCCCTGTTTTGTACCTTCCACTCAGCAGCTCCCTTGGCTATAACATCCATCTCCTAATTGCTCCTTAAGTGATGTGGTAGCTTACACTTCCTCACAGAAAGCACATTACATCACCATGGAGAGAGAGGTGCTCATTTTGTCCTACTAAATCAGTGCTGATGCTTCTAAGCCCCTTGACTCTGTGTCACTGTGACAGCCAAGATCACCTGAAACTTCTCTGCTTGCTCTGATGCCCTGCTTCTTATGACTCTTGGCTTCTTGAAGAGGGGTGCAAACACACAGAGGTAGGGTTTCATCACAAAGAATGAACTCTGGGTGCATTCGGTGAAGACTGAAATAGTGGAATTTGTTTCCTGGTTTGGGTTTTCTAGAGTTCACCTCCATGTCACGTCGTCTTGCTAGGAAGACAGGAGTAAAACTAAAGAAACCAGACCTTCCTTTAACTGCACAGATTTCCTTTCACACATTGCTTCTTGGTTAATTTTGTAAGCTTTTCAGAGCAGAGGACATCTGGTGTCTTTGTCAACTTATGTGTTAACTTCTAATAACTATCTCTAGAAGTAACACAACCAAAATAGTAATATAATTTTAATGACATCTTTCTTCAAAGAATTCCCAACAGTATTCAAAACAGGGTATAAAAACAGGTTTATTAAGTTCTGCAGGAACCAAAAGCCCTTCTTCCTTGAAGAAGCCATATGGCCCTGGTGAACAAGGGTTAAAGCCTCCTAAGGAACTGGGATCCTGGAAATGCTGACTCTTACTGGTACAAGATAATAACTTTGGGAGATGCAGAAGCAAGCACTAAATTCTGAGCTCAGTGGGAGCTTGGAAACAGAGTAGCTCTTTTTCAAAGGCAATACCTTTTTTCTATGGGTTGTGGACCTTGGCATCAGCAGGGACTCCCAAATCCAGCTGAGTCCTGAATGAAACTGAAATCAGTGTAATTCAGAAAAATTCAGTGTTACCAAGGCAAGATTTTGAGTCCAGAGTGTAAGGATTTGGGAGCTTACATTCAGCTGAGTAGGAGCTGTCAGCCAGAAGTCCCTCCCTGTCTCTCCATGAGCCAGCTTGTGTCCATGATGCCTGTAGGAAGCTTATGGTGGCAGCCACTTACACTTCCTTCAGGTAAACTAAGTGGGGGTATTTTAGGGGCATTTCAACTTATTCATCTTGGAGGATTGCTCCCAGTATGAATTGATCATGGGATCAGTTCTGGGCCACTCAGTTCAAGAAGGACAGGGAACTGCTGGAGAGAGTCCAGGCCAGAGCCACAAAGATGATGGAGTGGAGCATCTCCCATACGAGGAAAGACTGAGGGAGCTAAGTCTCTTTAGCTTGGAGAAGAGGAGACTGAGGGGTGACCTCATTAATGTTTACAAATATGTAAAGGGTGAGTGTCAGGAGGATGGAGCCAGGCTCTTCTCATTGATGGCCAATGATAGAACAAGGGGCAATGGGTGCAAGCTGGAACATAAGAACTTCCACTTAAAAATGAGGAGAAACTTACTCACAGTGAGGGTGACGGAACACTGGAACAGGCTGCCCAGAGAGGTTGTGGAGTCTCTGTCTCTGGAGATATTCCAAACCCACCTGGACACGTTCCTGTGTGACTTGATCTAGCTGTTCCTGCTCTGGCAGGGGGATTGGACTAGATGATCTTTCAAGGTCCCTTCCAATCCCTGATATTCTGTGATTCTGTGACCTTCCAAATGCAGCAGAACTTAAAACCTGATGGTGGAATGCTTATTTGTAGCTGCTCATTTTTAAGTTTTCTTATTCCCAGGTAAAGCAGCAAAAGAAAGATGTTAAATTTCTTTCAATCAATGAATTTCCACATTTGCGGCGATACTGCCTATAAAGTTGGAGATCGAGCACATTTCCACAGTGGCGATAACAAAATGGAGAGTTAGAAGGTAAGACACTTACAAGAGCAGCAACTCATGAACAGCTTAGCAAAGCTAGCAAAAAAAAAAGCTAGCTGTAACTTCATAATTCGTATGATGAAGAGGAAACACGCGTATTTGTACGTATGCATACTACAGTTTGTGTCCTCAAGGCCATAACACATTCCTTTGTATGAGCTACATCATGAGGTATATACAGCAGCAGCCCACCCCCAGGCTCAAATTAAAGAAAAACACAAAACAAATGAAAATACTTTCTCTATCTCTTCACTGAAATGAACGCTTACAAAATGCACTTTGCTTCTAGTTCTAAAAAAAGAACAGTATTTTCAAGGCACTTCAACCACCAACCACATTATTCAGCAAAAAGACTCAATATTTGTGTTGCAGAATAAATAAGGAGAGGTCAACTCCGTCCTAAAAGAATAATAAATACTAACTGTCCTGTTTCTCATACTTTTGTTACAATGAGCCAGACAGGGGTAATAAAAATTATCAGTTTTGGTGAAAATGGCTATAGCTGGCCACGTTCACAGACCCCCTTGATTCCTTCCAGCAGAAAAGTAATTTAGAACTATTACACAGCTTTATTCACGCCGGCACCAAGCTATGTCTCTTTAGGAACAAGCTTGAAATGTCAGGGATATGGGATGCAGTTTGGGATCTGGTATTTGTAGTAATCACATGAAAGCTCCTTGTTACTCTGTCCCAGAGCTAAAGCCTGCAGACAGCACACAGACACATAGGGGGGTTTGTGTACGTGTACATATATGTTTATACACAAATATGTGTTTTACGTGTATACACCACGACATACACACACGCCAACACACTTATGGAGAAAAATCTCCTGTCTCAGGGTGCTCTCTCACCATAGATACCACTCCGAGATCTCCTTTTCAGTTACGCATATCAAAATTATGCAGAACTAGAGTCCTTCCTGCCTTTATTCGGGTGGGATGACATGGCAAGTGGTAAATGCTCTGCTGCCACCCAATGACTTTTCCCGGTATTGTCCTGCTTCCTAAGACCATTTCCTCCTACTCGAGAAGTAAACCAGGTAAAAAAAAAAAAAAAACAAAAAAAAATAATCAAATTAAATAGTTAAATTAAAGGTAGCACTTAGGGCTGCGGTACTTTGCATACCTGTGGTGGCTTGGCCTTTGCAGGACATGTGACATCGCTGCCTCTCTTCACCTGTATGCAAATGGCCCCAGTTCTTTTTATCATTCTGCCAACAGAAGCAAAACTTTATCTGAATTCCCAGTCACAAAACCATCATTGTGCGCTGGCAGTTAATTTTTACTGGTTTACAATGTACTTTCCTTTACACAAGAGATAATGCCAGCGAAGCACAGCAAACCTTTCACACAGCTGTTATGCTTTATGGTTGATCAAAGCATTGATTTCGCAGTATTATGTCAATGCCAGACACGCTGATTCCCCTTCACTGTTTTCGCTCAGGGACTGCTCAGTTCCTTTCTTTGGTCTCTTTACAAAGCACAACTTCTTTTAGTCCTTACTACTACATCTAAATTAAGTTTGCAATGGTGTATAAACACAAGAGCCATCAGGTCTAAGCGAAAGAGAAGCGCTGCTACTTCTATCCTGAGATTCAGCCCACCTATGATTAAGTCTTCAAGCATTTAAACGCTTCAGCTTTCCGTGTGGTAAAAATATACATTTGTAGAAGGCAGATCTAAAGAAATGCAAGGAACTAGCAAAGCAGTTTTTGCCAATATGTGTTTGCACACAAGGACAAGATGCTCAGTTCCGAAGAATTTGACCAGATTGTAAGGGCAGCAACATGCACATCTGCTCAAATTAGTATTATTTAACATTTGCAGGGGCGGTTTATACAATGAATTACTTTAAAATGTGGTTTACATTTTCAGGTATCAAACCCCCTGACTGCTAAATGGATAAATTCACAGTTGAGAGCTTATTGTCACAGAGGAACCACAATTATAGGTTTAAAAAGTCCAGCAGTGCTTGATTATTTTTTTTCTTTCACATATTTCATTATTCTTGTTCTGGCACATCAGATATAGTGGGATGTCCCAGCCACCAGAAACTACAAGTTCTAGAATATACTCTAAAACCCTAATGAAAGGAACTTACTTCTCAAGAACTGTCTGCATGAAAATTTGATCATTGTCTTAAAATTTAGAGGTTATTTTCGAAACCTTTTGTCCACTGCTGCTCTCTGGGGCTCTGAGATGGTCAGATACTGTTTTGAGACTTGTTTCCAGCTAACGGTATTTAACTGTATTTCATTCAGATGGGACAATGAAACTGGATTTGCCAGTTTGTAAGACATTTCATTTTCTTACTCCTACGTTTCTGTATGCCAAGCACGATGCAGAAGGGTTCCAGACACAAACAGATGTATATTACTGATAATTCACTGCCTTAAATCATACCTTCTTACGTTTTGCCATAAAAACCAAAACCTGATTGTATTCCAACCCCTTGATTCAGGCCCCAGCACTGAACTATGCTGAGAATGTTCCATTAAGTGCATCCAGAAGTGCTGATCGTAAGGCCCAGCCTGCGTGGTTGGAGTCTGTACTGGGGTCTTGAACACCCTCTGCTGGCTAAAATCACAAGCAAAAAATTAAAAAAAAAAAAATAAAATCCTATCATGCCCAAAAAGGGGGGAAAGGAAAAAAAAAAAAAAAAAAAGAGAAAAATAGTGAAAAAAAAATACAAACTTCATACCTTCTTTTAGGATTTAAATCTTTTGGGTTTTTTTAATATCCTCTTTCTCCTTGCTTCCTCCTTTTCTGTAGTAGTTAGGTTTGAAATTCAGCTTACAAATACACACTAGGTACAAACTCAAAGGCAAGACTCGGGTCCTCTACATGTCTGTGCTTGCCACCTTCTATAACCTCACATCTCCTTTCACTCCCTCCCACCTCCGCATTCTCCTGCCCACAACTGGCCCGTCCTCTCCACCTCCTCCTGGAGGTGACGGATACCTTCAGTGCTGCTGCTGCTTCCAGGAGTAAGACTGTCCTGAGCTCATGCCTCTCCCTTGGGTATGGGAAAGAGGCAAAAGCTGCTCCTATGGGTAGCACACGTGTGGAACCCACACCAGTGTCCTGCTACCCAAAGTCTACCAGCCTCTGCAAGTTGGTGTCTCAAAGTGAGATTACAGCTCATCTCCCCGTTTACTGCTCCCATGAAGAACCAGTTTGCAACTGGGAAGCTCTGCAGATGAGTCCTGCATGATTTCTTTCTTAAGCATTGTCAACAGATCGCAAAGAGAATGGTATCTGTGAGGAGACAGCCAAGGGGACCTTCAGAGGAAAGAGTGGGAGAACGGCTGGAAAGAAATCCACTGTCATAGAAGCAAATTAAGACACGTATCCCAAGGACCACAATTACAACTATAGGTCAAATCTACTGAGGAGAACGATGTACTAGATGTACCTAAGTGGCAAATGTCAGATTTGGGTTCAGTCCCCACTCCCAAGAGAAATTCTTGTGCCCAAAGTCATTTTGTCTCATTTACGATCTCATTTCATTAAATTCTCCTACTTACGAGGATCACTATTGGGTGTGTATGTGTGTGAGTTCAATACAAAAACTGATACTATATTTGCATATTAACAAGACTAAAAGCTCACCTGCATGGCAGGTGCTGCTGTGGCCACATGCTTGGGTTATGGATTAACCAACCCCTATCAAAAACTGGGATCTATCAACCAAATCTAAAGCAAGAAAGGCAGGTGCTTTTCCTGCTGATCTGAGGGCTCCGATTGAATTACGTCAGGGAAGAATAGCTTTGCTTTCTTCATGAAATCTGATTAGAGAAAGAGAGAGGTAACACCTTCCACAACATGGTGAAGCTTAAAGGACAATCTGCTCCTCTTATGGACCTTTCTGCTGGCTACTTTGATCTAAGCTGAATTGTCTGGGCTTAACACCTTCACCTTTGATTTTCCAGAGGACTTCTGTAGAACCGCTGTTCTATACCAAGTAATTGTTCAAGTCTTTTCAGAGAAACCACCAATTACCCAAAATGCTGGAAACTAAACACTTGTAGTTTTGGTGAAATACAAGATTATTCTCACTGTTATTAAACAGGTAAGGGAAGACACCTTAAAGACTTAAGTTTTACTTTCTAAGATCATTACTTAATAAAAAAAAAAAAAGAAAAAAGAGCACTGGCAACAGCTCAGCACATCGTGTGTGCAACAAGTTCCTTCCTAAACGCAAGAAGGAGACCTAACATAATAAAATAATGCAGGCTAGAGCAGCTTTCCAGCCCACCCCAGTAGGATGCTCATTGTACAAGGTCGTCGTTGTACTACCACTACCCAGTAGTGTTATAGTTTTGCATCACACACAGCACAGTAATTCTGCCCTGGGAGCTCACAGAAACCAGCCAGATTTTAACTAGAATCCTACACAATAACCTTCACTTTAAATATAAAATCAAAATCCCTTCTGGTTTTACCTGGTGTGATAGGCTGTATGACATAATCCTCACAACCTGACTCAGTAATTCCTCCATCCAATCTGGCAACCTGGAGCCATATTAGAGATTGGATTTCACATTACACAGACAAACACCTGCTACACAACAGAACTTGGTCTGAAAAGCACACCCCATTTTTGATTTTGACATGAGCTTCCATTCTCTCACGTGCTGGTGATCCTTCGTCGGCGAGATCACGCAGAGCAATTGGCCTCTTGGACAGTTTTCCAAATTCAGTGTGACCTTGCAAGCGCTCGCCAGCTCTGGGAAGCCGGACCATCCACTCACCTCGAAGAACGAAATGCAAGCCGTACGAAGGGAGGGAGATGAGGCTAACTAAAAACTCAAGCAATTCCTGAAGGGAGTTTCAGGTCTGATGGAAACTCAAGTTGAAGCTGTCAAATAGCTGCTCTTTAGGATAGTCACCCTGTACTTTTTCCCTGTATTTTCACACAGCTACAGCAGTACTTTAATTACCAGAATCTAGCACTTAACTTACAGTACACTAAACTTCCATCACATGTGTCAGCCTCAGATCATCCCTACTAAATATTTATAAATTGGATGGCAAATCGGGAATAGTCCTCCCTCATATTTTGATAAGGTGGGAAATAAGTAGAGTTAGAAAGTTTAGAGGTTTCAGGATTTCTTCCGCAAATTTTAAACAAAGTAAACAAAAAAAGCTAGAGGCAGTAGCAAAATTATAAACCAATTGATGTGGAAATGTCAACATCATCTTATAAACATGCAACTGAAGTTCACAGCTGTTGCAAGAAAAAAATAAAGCAGCATTGTCTGTTCGCAAAGGCAGCGAGCAGGGACTGCAGGTTTTATTCTTAACTCTCCCACGGATTTCAAGCTCGGCTGCGGGCAGATCACCAAATATCTCAGCTGATCATCTACAGAATAAGGATAGCAATATTTTCCTATCCCAGCAGGATGTTTTCAGGAAAGTACTTGGGAGGCACTCAAATAATGCAATGATGGGGGCCATGAAAATATCTGCACAGAACAAAGACAACACCTGCTCAACAGGCTTAATGGGAAAAAGATGACTGAGACTGTTAGAAGGAATTTCTAGCATTAAAGAAAAGGACAAGCTGCAGTTGTCTTCAGCTTACAGCTTGAAGTAAAAAAAAGTAAAAGTCAGCATCAGTAAACCAATTTTTTATATGATTGCTGTGGAAAAACTCTAAGTATAGGACTAGATAAGATAATGAATGCAAGTAAACTACATAAATGGCTGGAATTGTAAGTCAGAGAAGACATTTAAGTTCTTCTTTATAGTAGGTAACATGGGTAATTCACGATAAAACACCATTTTGCTACCTTTGGCAAACAAGTGCATGGAGGCAAATGTACCACAGTTTTTCCTCCAGAATTGCAACAATTTTAGTTAACTAGAACACTTTTGAAAAACCACACGTACTTATTACGCCCAGTGACTCTGTTTTATACACAGTCTTGAATTTCTTCTCATATTCTTTATAGGAGATAATGATAGGTGATTCCTCCCGTAATTTGCTGTACACATCACTATGTACTTAGTATTTGAAGAAAGCTATCTCAGCCCTGAGGATTTTTCCCAAACATTTCCTCTCACTTTATGCTGGCAAAATAGTAGCTTTACAAATACAGGAGAAAGATTTAAGGACAGAATGAAATATGAAGTTTACAGTTAAGGAAGTCTGTGGACC
Source organism: Nycticryphes semicollaris (assembly GCA_013400055.1). NCBI lineage: Eukaryota > Metazoa > Chordata > Aves > Charadriiformes > Rostratulidae > Nycticryphes > Nycticryphes semicollaris. The sequence continues at coordinate 500,423 of VXBJ01001767.1, forward strand.
TGCTGTTTACTTCTGAATTAGCAACAGATTTCATATGACCTTAACTCTTCGGTGATCCATTTCATCTTTAAGAGAAGTGATGGTATTGCTCGAGGATGCAGGAAAACCCAGTTCAGTTCCCAAATACATTAGTCTACACTTCAACAAACTGACTAGTGATGCTGGGTCTGCTTTAGCCTTTGGACCATCTCTTTTTATCTTCTTCAGTGTCTAATTGCTCAAGTCTCTTTATAAGGATTTAAATCCTAAGGTGCCTTGGATCCAGTGAAACATCAGACTAATTTCAACTAACATCACTCCTAACAATAATACAGCATTACATTTTGTGTAATATGTCAAGGGTATAAGTGCCACACATTTTGTGAGAACTGGCAGCAAGCAGAGTGTGCAGATTAAGTGTTCTAACCAAGGAAACTCGAACTGCTCAGCTTGGCAGTGAGGAAACACAAACTGGGAGAAGGGCAGCGCGTTCTTCCTCTTGCCCAAAAGGGTAAGGGATACAGAAATGAGTTTAGAGGGAACACAGCAGAGAACACTGCATGGAGAACTATGGGGAGTTAGTGCAGGGACCAGGGGCATAAGTGTCAAGAATTAGCAAGAGAGGACACAGAACTAAACCTCATCTTCCTGTTTATAATGGGAAGCTGAAGAAGCGTGGGTTTGGGGTTTTTTTTGCTATCCTTACTTGTAAAATACTTGCATGTTGTAAACATTTGTAAGCCATTAGCTAGAACCAACAGCACATGCTGTAACAACAAAAGCTAGGTTTGTTACAGCCATGGGAACTCTTTCCAGTGAAACCACAGAGAGGTGGGCGGGACAGGATCTCAGGGACCAGCTGAGGCATCACCAAGCAGGGGCAGGTTCACAAACATCCAGACAAAGCTATTGCAGGTGACTGTCAAACCCTTCCTAAAAGGGCACCCAAGCAAAGGGGAGCCTGCGGCCTCCCACATCCCAGCCCTCAGAGTTAGGAAGCCCCCTTCAAAAGTAGCAACCCTTTTTGCTGAAATCCAAACTACTAAGCCTTTAGCTTGACCCAAAATGGTTATTGTTCTGTTCTTAAATAAAACACCTTCTAAACCAAAATCTGTTTCAAAATAATGCACCTCTACATTATAGTAGACTCTACATTATATGCAAAACCTGTCCCAGTTGAAAAGCTACGAGAGTGCTTATTGCACTAATAAATTCAGGAAAAAGAGATGAAAAAATGCCTAGTTTGCAGATGCAAAGACTGAAATGCAAATAGAAAACAAGCTGCTCCACACCTTCAACGCTCAGTTCCAATGAAGTTTCACTTTAAAAATTAACCATATCCAGTATCTACAATGATGTTATGTGCCTTTAGAACAGGAAAATAACATCGCTGCGTACATTCTGCCCTTGGAAACCAGGCAGTTACATCCCATCTGCATATAACCTCTTCCGTGGGCCCAGCCTTCAACTGTTAAAGATAACGGGAGCAATAGATGCTGAGCGCAACAGAAATCAGACGCAGGGGGAAGGGAAAAAACAAGCCATGAGAATTATTTCAACACCTCAATTATTTTCATATTTTAAGAAGGAGAAGGATTTTTTTTTTTAATAATACAAACCTCAAATTTTACCCAGTTACATACATTCATTTTCCTGATTTATACAGTTATTGCATGAGACTTCTGGTCATTTACATCTTCCAGTACAAGTGACATCAGGTACCACAATTTTGTATTAAGTCCCAGTTACACTTTCGGGCAATTACACAAATGTGAAACAAGAAAAAGACTAAGACTGTTCCTTTCCAAAAGCCATCTTCACATTTGTCCAGATGCAAAGACCGTATAATGGAGACATTTGTGATGTTTGTGATAATCCCACGTCAATTTGTGTTGCTTTGGTAGATTGTAGTGGAATGTAATGGCAAAAAAAAAAAAAAAACAGCTCCAAAAAAAACTTTGAGACAAAAAAAAATATAATTACATTTGTGGACAGATAAGAACATGTCACTTCCTTTTTGGCAAAGCAAAGCTACTTCTCCATGTATTCAAAAAAGTGGAAAAAAAACCCCAAGTAAAATGGTAAAATAGAGCATTGAACCTCTGTTATTAAGTGCCAATAAATTGATAGCAGTGATTACATCATGCTTGAAGAAGCAGAAGCCATCCTGACAAAAACCATACCAAAAAGACCAAAGCCAAATCCAGGAAAACCTTGGGCTGGTGCTTTTATCTACTTGCCGTGATGCGTGCTCTAAGTACATGACTGAAAATAAGGATAGTAAGGCACTGAAACCAGTGCAAGTGAGTTACTGGGTGGATATTTCTGGAGGAGAGGCAAGTGGCAAAAAAGAGACAAGATCATGGCTTTAAGTCTTAAGATTACAAAAGAAAGGGAAGGTTGCTGGAGTGTCTCAGAGCTCAGCTCAGATCTGTTCTACACATACACAAGCTACAACATATTTTTGTTGCACAAGGTGACTATAAGCAGAAGAAAAAGAAATAGACAAGAACCACATCTTATCAGTAAGACAGCAATGAGGAAATATGCTTCCAAGCTGAAATACACCATCACCCTAGATATTTCCTTTCCCTTATGCAGGAAAGAAAGAAAAGACAAATGACAAAACAAAAAGAGGAAGAAAAGTATACAGGATGACTGCTTGGCACTTTTCAAAAATGCTTTGTTTTCTTAAGAGTATCAGATAACTTAAATACAACAGCGTTTTATGGTCAATTACCTTCCCCAAGCTTTTATCAATACAGAGATGATCACAATAATGTCAATTTTGGTGATAAGTGTCTCAATGACAAGGCAGCACCCCAAAGGGTAGTTTCATTTTTACATACAAAAATAATAGTTGGGATTGATTCTATTCTTCAGAGTGAATATTAGTTATGGTGACAAAGGTTCAAACAAACCCACCTTTTTTTAGAGGAACACTAAGGAATAATGAAAAGCAACATGGACGTGGCTTACTGGTAATTCTCCACTTCAGATTTGTTGACAGAATTATTTACCCAAAAAGTTTTACCCAGGTGAAAGTTAGTGGTATACAGCATGTGCTCACTAAACCATAAAAGAATGTGATCTTGCAATACTGGTTGAGCATTTGCAGTTCCCACAGACTCAAAGAAAAATTTGAACTGCTAAGCGCTCTGATTATCCCATTCGACCTTTTTTTTCCTCCCACCCCCTTTAAGCAAGAGACTTGCAGTGATCATAGTGCTACGTTCTGGCCAAAGTTCATTCCCTTCAGCTTTTTCATGGAATACAATACGGTGCAGAACAGGACTTTGGGAGAAAGTAAAAGGAAGAGGTTCACTAAAAAGCAACATGAGAATATTTGCTCTAAAGGAGAGCTCAATTTTACCACATGGAAAACCACGAGTGCAATGGCTCCTTTCAAAATTATAACTGCTCTCAAAGTTACCAGCATGATGCAACCAGCACAAACTCTAGATCAAAACCAATGAAATACAGAGGATGTGCAAAGCAGGCACTCCCTGCTTTTAAGTTGAAATTGGTTGTGTTCTGACATGATTAACTCCTGAAAATTTGGTAAGATACGCTGGTGTCACATTTCAATAAAAATAGTGTTTCAACTCTCACTACAAAAAGATTAAGGATTTTGTTCTGGTCCTGCCTAATCCATTCATGAATTGCAGGGCACAGCCCTTGCCACACTCGCCTACCAGAAAAGGCCTTCCATTTTCTTGTGCTGAAAAAATTAGCAGGCTTAGTGGTTACAAAGTTCATGGTTTAAAGTGCACTGTCATTTTAAACACACTTTCCCTTCTTAAAAAAAGAAAATAAAACATTCCGATACCCACAGTTTATAAAAATAACAGCTGCAATATTCCTCTAAAATTGCAACTTAAAAAAATCAAGACAAATTAGCAGGATTCATATCTTTTTCAAAAAAAAAAAGAAATGAACCAAAAATAAAAAACCTCTGTCTGCAGAGAATTGCCAAGCAAAGCCTCACATACTGTCCCTACAAGCCTCTCTCCTCACAGCACCTCACAGAAAGAAAATCCATTCAGTTTCTTCCAGCTGACAATCTCAAGAAAACAGAGGTCTAAGTAAATAAGTCCTTCCCACCAGTCACCTACATAACTGCAGGTGTGGATGCTGGTGCAGTTTTTCCATCAACTCTTCCTCTGTAGGTTCTTCCAAAACATCTCTACAAAGAAAAAGCATGAGTTGTTAGGGGCAGCAAAGGGAACTTCTCAGCATTTGTTTTTGCAATGCACACCCTGAGATGTAACGTGTGCTTGTTTCAAGAATGAAACAAGGAATTAAAGTTACAATAAGTTGATGCTCCCTAAAGATGCATCTACTTGCAAGTGATCCATCCTTTACAGATGTGTCATGGAAACCAGCAGCTGTTTTCCCATAAGAAGCAGGGAAGCAATTTCCTGCACACAGTACAATATAACTGAAGGTCAGTAGATTTGTTTTCCTGAAAAAAACTCCCAAACGAGAACATGTTCCCAAGGCTACTATTGAATATCCAACGTGCACCAGAAGTTCCACTTGTGCATGATCATCAAGTATCAACTCACCACCCACAATTTCATAATAAGCCAAGAACATGCATCACTTTCCTCATCTTCCTTTTTCTTCTCCCTCTCAGCACAGTCCCCCTCCCACCGGGCCCCCACCACCTCTTCTCCCATCATCTATGGGCAAGAAAGCGTATAAAAATTAGGCTACCAAAGTGGCTTAAAGGAGGCCTAACTAAAGCATTCACTTAATTTCTCCGATTAACAGATCATGGAATCAGAGAATTGTCAGAGTTGGAAGGGACCTCTAGAGATCATCTAGTCCAACTCTCCTGCTAAAGCAGGATTGTCCACAGCACATCACTCAGGTGGGGCTTGAAGGTCTCCAGAGAAGGGGACTCCACACCCTCCCTGGGCAGCCTTTTCCAGGGCTCTGACACCCTCACTGGAAAGAGTTTTTTCCTCATATTCGAATGGAACTTCCTGTGTTCCAGCTTGTGCCTGTTGCCCCTTGTCTTGTCACTGGGAACCACTGAGAAGAGTCCAGCTTCATCCTCCTTCAACCCCCCCTCAGATACTTGTAACATGATGAAACAGCTAGCTTCAGAGGAAAGAAATAAAAGACAGGCCCTGTATCCTCTTGCAGCCAGCACACTTTCTTTACAACAGATGTACATAAAAAACACCATTAGAATGCTTATTGAGCCTAGTTCAACTCACCTGAACATTAGTTCAACTGTCCTCTGGTATTCAATATCTGACAGAGACTCTCGATGACAGCGACGGTCCCACTTGTGAATAAAGTTCTGGAATGTAAAAGGAACAGGAAAGAAATTAAAGGCTGCTTCTAATGACATCAAAAAGAAGCAATTATATCAGCTCAGTAAGTTTTGGGATAAGGTTTGGGAAGGGTGTGCTGTTTGTTTTTAACACAGTGGTAGAGCAGTGGTTTATTTAGCTATCGGCACATTTATCAGCTGCAGGTCACTACTTTATTTGAGCTTGTTGTTCAGAAATTAAATAACTTCCTCATCACACACTGAAGAACAGTAGAGCAGAAATCAGCCCTGCTGCCTTCTACTCCTAGTAAGGACTGCCTCCCCAAGATAACTGTGGGAACTACCCACAAGAGTTCACCTGCTTTGAGTTTTGTCCTCTTTAAAAAGAGGATATAGATATTAGATATATCCATCTTCTATATATAGAATATATAAACACATTCTTAGTCCAGGCATTCCAAATTAAGCTCGCCTTCTGTTTTTGTCATGTTAAATTTTAAATCCATTTTAAATTAATCGTAGGGAGGAGACAGAGGGCTCAGGCAAGAAAAAGGGAGAAAAACCTTGCTCTCCTGCTACAGAATGATACATTTTGGCTCTCAGAGCAAACTTTGGTCACAGTCCTGAGGAGGTTAAGAAGGTAGAAGACTTCATAGGATTAGACTCCAACTAGTACAGAAAGTCTTTCTAAAATGCCCACAGGCAAGACTGAGGCTCAGCATGAGACTCACACCTAAGTTTGTGTCTAAAATTTTGCTCTTCTGTCTTACGTCGTAAATTTTAGTACCAAATGAAGTTTCCATAGCTTTTAAGGCGAGGTGAAGTGCCCTCTACAGGTGCTCAATTTCTTCCATTACTTTGAAGTCTACAACGATTAACCTGTAGTAGATGGCTAGGATGAACATTCCCTTTGCCATCCAAAATTCAAAGGTATTTGTACAGAAGTACATGTTCATGAACATGTAGTTTTGCTGGTTTCTCATGGCATAGCTTAGCTACCTACATTTCCACAGCTTCTTTAAAAAAAAAACAAAACAACTCTATAGGATGATCTCTGCGAAATAAGCAACGAGTTTCATTCTTCTAGTGCAGAACTGAATAAGGGTAATAATTCTAATTGGGGTAGGGAGAAACACAGAACAACCAAATCAAAAAATGTAAATTTTAAAGAGCTACCTTCAGCTGCTGACAAATCAAAACGCAAAAAGCCTGCAGCTTGAATAACTAGTGCTGAAGCTAAATGCTAATGTACAAGAGACAGGCAATTTTATAATACTTAAAATATTTGCAACCTGTTTTGTGACAGAGTTGCAAATAAAATATACAACTGTCCAAAGAAAAGAAAATACTTCCTCAACACCTCCTGGGAAGGAAGACAAGAAAACAGATTAAGAACACACACACAAATCCAACATGCTTTTCCCCAAAAAAAGCTGTTGGGGTTCTTTTCATTTCCCACACAAATCAGATCCTGTCTTCAGGATCTGTTATGAAATAAACACACTTCCTTACCTCTAGAAGTAAAGCTACGAAGAGATTAACCCAGATGACAGAGGAGATCAACCACCAGGCTACAAAATAGATTTTTGCCCACCTGCAGATCAGATTAACAGACAATAAGTAAATTAAGCAGTAAATAATCTCAAACTCAAAGTGACCCAATAGAGCCATAAAATCAAAGTTTTCCTAGAAAGACAATACTACCGCTGTCTAAATGTAAAAGGAGGTCTGGAACAGATAAAAATAATAAATCTTAGCCTTTCATTGTTAGCCAAATAGACTTGTTCCCCCCATTTAACATACCAAATGAAATTCCAAAGGCACAGAAAAGCAGCCTACTAGAAGTTGTACTGGATCACAGCAAAAGATTCACCTAGTATCTTCTGAGAGTGATCAAAAGCAAAAGCACAGGAAAGAGTGCAAAACACCTATGATGCTACCCCCTAAATGCTCTCCCAATCTCCAACCGTTTGTTGTTCAGATATTCCTTGAACTAGACGTAGCTTCCATTCATTGCAGATCCAAATGGGTTTCTTTTGTGGCTTGTCCAGTCTTCACCAGACCACCTTAAACTTATCACACACAACAGCCTGTAGAAGAGCATTCCATGACTTAACTACACGCCGGGTTAACCAGCCAAGGATCACCGGAATGGCTCACACCAGAGACTATCTAGTTCATCTTTCAGACATTCCCATCAAGCAAATAGATTTGAATGAAAGACAGTTCGAAAGTTTTAAGTCTACAAAAGACTTTTTACCCACAGGGAAAAATACAGAAGCAGCCCAAAATTAATCATAACAATTCGCCGATATCTCACTTCTGTGAGATTGGCTCTATAGCAAGAGCCACCCACCCAACACATGCTGCAAACTTGTCAACAACCCATTCACTCATTTAGGTGACCATCAAGCCTCTCTCCAACCCTAAACATGGCCGTGGATTTCATGGCATTCACCAAGCGCTACACCAACCATGAAGTATTAAGTTTATTTCCTATACACCTGAACTGACCCAAAAGAAAGGTAAGTGGTACCCTTCCTAGCAGATGACAGGGCTGTGTGTATAATTCTTGTTCAGTTACTTTATGAGCTGGATTTACATGGGAATTTTTCAGTATTATTACTGCTACTTACGGACTTGAATATCTTGAAAACGCTTCCAAAAAGACTTGCCAGTTGTTTACCACCATCACATCCCAGAGGGTCACCACCGCTGCCTAAATAAGATGAGTAGAACAGAAGTTGAGTGGCTACATCACACACTTAAGCCTCAGAAAATGAGGGAAGAGACAAGCAGAGAGCGAAATAGGGACGGATTCCATCAATGATCAGACTCACAGCAAAGTCATCAAAGTTGTTTGGCCAATATTCCAGCTGTTCGTAGGTCCCACACTGCTGAGTGCCATTATTGTAGGTAGTATTAATAACACTAAAAGAGAGTTACAGGCTTACATATTATACCTTAAAAAACAAAAGTCTTCTGAGTGCCACGTAGAAAGTTGCCTCATACGGGCAGAAAACAAGAGAAGTCATTAAAACAGAGTATTTCAGCTACAGCAGGGTAAAATTGCAAGCTACAAATGAGCATTTCTGCAGTTCCAATACAGCAAGAAGCAGCAGGAGTAACAGATGAAAAAAAGCCTCTGTGATTTAACATTAAAAGAAGGGTGGCTCCAAGAATAAGAGAAAAAAAAACTGGATTAAACAAACTCAGAGGCACTGAGTTGCAGATGCTTTTGAAAAACGAATTATTTCAAAGTACTGACATTTAGAATGTTACCTGATATTTCCCATGGGAACAACAGCACCTTGAAATAGCATTATGCCAGTTATAGCAAATGCATAGAAAACCACCTGGAAGGAATATAAGCAAGTATTAGTTTTGAATATTTCTGTCATTGAATAAGAAAGCAAGGCAATTAACATGGAATTAATATTAGTACCACAGCTAAAGGAACGGGGCCAAGAACAAGGCCTGAAGCTATTAATGTGAATATACTTCTCAACGTTTGTATTACTTAATTATTTGCTCTTACCTTTTAATATTTTATTTAACTTTCAGTTGCTAAAAATGCATTAAATAATTTGATTTCATCATCTACTTTATTTTTCAGTGTCTCAGAATGCTGATATCTAACAGTGGAGAATAGTGACTTAAAATGAAAAAACACTACTTTTATTTACAAGGAATACTCTAAATATCTGGGGAGCTTTCTTCTGGATTTCATGAAAATAAGCTTTTCCTGAAGTTAACTAAAAGACAATACTAAGTCAGTATTTCATACTATATCAGCAACCTCTTTAAAAGTGTTGTATCAGTCTAAAAAGCAAGGTTTCAATAACCAAATAATTTGGGAACTTCTGTCTTTTTCTTTTTAGATATGCAAGCCTGCTCTTACAGAGATACCTTTCACAGTCTTCAGCAGTTGCCTAGGCAATTTCGCAATTTTTATCCTGCAAAGATTGTTCTAGAAATGACTGACAACTTCACTCCTCTGAGTCATTCGTCCTAGAACGGCTTGAAACAAGCTGAGTCTTCACATGAAAATGCCATTAGTCACATTCCTACGTTTTGCTACAAAACAAACCCAAGAGGGAAGTCTGGGAGAAGAAGTGAGACCGCTCTGCCCTATGAGCCACAGCACTTTGAACACTACTGGAGTAAATTCAAGTTGACGTTCCACCACCTGCCAGAAGATGGAGTATCTGGCTTGACAATAATAAAGTTAATTACACTCTTTGAAAAAGACATATTTAAAACACGCACTGACTGAGAAATTAGCTAATCAGTTACATTACTTTAGGTGTTCCAGGCTAACATTAAGAAAGATGTCAGACCTCACTACAGTAAGAAGCTCAGTGACAGCTTCCACACAGCCTCAAGTAAAAGCAAATTAAATTAACCAAGCGGCAAACGCCAAGGCAGACTTGCCTCAATTCACACACCCGACATTAAGGACAGTTCGTGCACCCCCAAGGTATTTCTCAGTTTCAACAGCAGTTTCCAGTGACAAGTGTGACTTGTACAGCACAGCAAAATTAGTACCAACTCAGCTTTGCCCAAAGCAGTATTTCTATTTCAAATTGCAACATAAACCTTTCCAGACTGCAACCCAAGGCCCCTGCCCTAGAGATAAAACCAGAGATTAGTAATGACAAAAACAGATATTCTGGGTAAATTGCATACTAAGTATATAGACTAGTAGAACATTTTAGACAGTACCTAATATACAGCAAATCTTTGGTCTCTAACCATTACTTCAACTTAAGGTGTCCTAAAAAAAACACAACTAACCACAAAAAACCACCCAGACACTCATTTGCTGTACCAGGAAGACATCGTTGCAAAGCCAGAAACTCAAGAGTTGGGAAATGCAGGATTTATGTGATGGACATCACGTGTTTTGATCCATCTCTTAATGACATGTTTACAAAGTACATGCTCTACACAAGACACACCTAAACCAGGATGGCAGAGGCTTTTAAAAACTGGGCCCAAATGTGTCATCTGAAGACCTTCTCAACTGAAAAATAATTCAGTTTTGTGCTATTTACTTTAACATAAGCAAGCCAGGGTAAGGGAAACAAGGCTACTCAGCACCCTAATGAATTTTTATTTCAGACTAGAATATGCAGTCTGAGGCAAGCACTCTGAAGAAGTTTTAACTATACTTCAGGATTGACTTCCAAAGATAACTGATAAATGAGGCACTGCCACTGTGCACAGCCCATAGAAAAACAGTAGTTTGTTGCAGCTTTGCCAGACATCCTGGCTGACTGAGTTGAAGTGTTGCTGTTAACGGTTCATTCAAAGAACCCGCTTTATTGTGTTGAAAACATACTCTTATTACACTGCTAATTGTAAGAAAGGAGCTTGCAGTCTTGCATCATGACTTACCACAAGGATCCCCGCAAAGGCTCTCAAGTTTTTCACCAGATCCAGCAGCGTAGTAACAACCAGAGCCATGAACTGAAACAAAGCAGAATTTTATGTGTGTGACATTCACTCCACTTCCAATCCGTTATCAAATTATTTTTAGTAAAAGGACAAAGAAATACCAACCAGGAAAGTGAGCTTTATCGAAATGTAGGTCATTTTTTATATTGCCATGAGGTACTTAAAATGAATGAACAATACTGCAGTCCTTCTCACACACAGACAGTATCATTAAGTTTTCAATGTGACAAAAGTCTACGTGCATAGTAAGGCTAGAACAGGAGAAAGAATCACAAGTGCGCCACAACTCCAGAGTGGCTGCTTCATATTTGAAGTGATCCGTGTAATTTCTAGTCTACACTTTCTACTGACGTTATGGCCTCTGATTACATCAGATATTTATGGCTAATTGATCTAAAGATACAAGTCCTACACCTGACATTAATCTGGGCTTCGCTTTCAAGCAAATCTAAATGCATGATTATAATAAACAACTCAAAGAGATTTCAGTTTCAAGCACACGTGTTCTGGTGGAAATACCCATGAAGTGGAAAGAGAGATTCATCTCAAACAGCCCTTTGCATGACCAAAACATCTGCCAGTATCTAGTCAAAGCAAGTCTACCACCTCCTGAGTACAAAGTTCTACAAGAATATCATATCCATTCATCAGACTGAGGCACTACGCAAGTTGCACAAATATTTCTGGATGAGTTCTCCCACTTCAGAATATCTGCATCAATCACAGCAATACCAACAGAGCATCCCTGCCACCTCAACAGAGAAAAACCAGCTAAAGAGGGGAGTGAGTTTGTGAGGTGCTGTGCAAGAGTGGGGACAGTTAGAGCTGAGTTACAGTCCCACTGAGGTTCAAGAGAACTGCAGGCTACGACACCTTATTCTAAAAGGCTTTAACAAAATGCATAGTTTGACCAAAAAAAGTAGTCAGAAGTGTGGAGGGATAAATAAACACCTTCATATTAGGAATAATCCGCAGGAACCTGAACACGATTAACATGTTCACCAATCGCACCATATCCCACAAGGATAACAAGCCCATGAACTCGGGTCTCCTAGGAAAGATGAAAAGAAAAAAACAAATCAGAGAAACAGCCCATGGCAGAAAGACACAGTTAAATCTATCGGGATGTAGGTAACTGTAAATTCCCCACAACTTTTGTTTAACGTACATGGCATATTAAAAAATCTGGGAAGAAAAAAAACCCAACACTTTATATGTGTATTCCATGGATGATACACACAAATGACTGCCTGAGTTTTAACTGACTTTTATGTTGGCATGTTGGATGCTTCTCTGCTGGAATGGTGGGCAGGTGGTGGGGGACAAAAGTTGTTAATGAAAAAACTCCTTGGTAACTCAGATGATAAATCATGATCTGCATCACCCAACATATTCAACTCTAATAAGGAAATGAAGTATTTAAGACAACACTGCATAGAACACGTACTCTAGAATAAGTCACATCTTAGCCCTGTCCTGAAGATGTGACATCTACAGACCAAGCATGTACCAAGAGCACACACCATAAGCAGCAGCATCAGGACTCAGGATGACTCATCCGGGTTATAATGCGTTTGCAGTGACTGACACGAAGATCTAACAAGTATTACCGGTGCTTCAAGATACTATTGTACTACAAACAATTATCTACCTTCAAGAATCAAAGGGCAAAAATCAAACCCAAATATAATCAGCTATAAGTTAATGCCATTAGGTTGTTAGCAATAACACGTCTTACAGCAACCCTCACTTTTGAGCGACAGGAGTGCAAGAAGTGTTCAAAAGTAAATCCATTTCTAGCAGTAACATCTATCAGGTCTCTTTACAGATCCCAGCATAAATAAAGCTAAGTTCTTAATTGCAGCATAAGAAATAACCTGAAGACTTAGGAAGAGCCACGATCTTATGAATGAGCTTGTGTAAAGAAAGTATTAGAGTGTGTTATAAACCATCCCTGAAAATAAGATTCAGAAAATCTTCCAGGAGTCCTTTGCTTTCCTCTGTTGTGGTGGCAGATTTCAAACTTTAAGAGACAAAACAATGATGATTTTTTTTCTTTTTTTCTTCTTCTGATAATGAAACTGGATCAAGATAATTATTGAAGAACTGCTTGAACTTCAGGAAAAGAAAATATAACTCTATGCTATTCCAGTATGGATAGATAGTTAAAATCCCTGGGAATACTTCTATTACATTTTAGAGCACAAAACAAAACTCGGACTTCAATCTACACACAGGGCTGAAGGTGCTTCACCAGCTGTTCAGGAATTCATATAGTTGAATTTATGGACAATCCAATGCTATAACATACTAGGTTAGTAGCTGGTTGTGTATGCTGGACCAAATTCCTCCCTGCATCTTTAGTAAGCATAAGATCTGCTAAGATCGTATTTTACATCCGATTACAAGTAGTAAAAATGCATTTTTCTCAGAATAGCTAAACAAACCTCTAAATTTTAAGAAAAAAAAAAAAAACACGTCATTTTCTTTCACTTATCCATGCTGTATGGCCTCCAGTGACTAAAAGAATGAGAGATTTTACTAGGTTTGGTGAATTATGGGCTGGGCTGTCCTCCATAGTGAAGGACATGAGCGTGTTATGAACATGTATGAACATACCCCTGACCCAGCCCAGATACCGAGCAAAGTGCAAGAGTTCACAGAGATTACATACCAACCAGGATGAGGAAATCCGTACACAGCAAAAGTTGCAATCTCCAAAACCTTTAGTAAGGGAAGAATGAAAAAAAAAAAATAAAAAGGTCAAAACCTTACAGTGTAATTCTGAGTTTCAAAAATTGTGTAAGTTTCTTGACAGGAAACATTTTAAAGAGCTTTAAACTGCTGATTTGACTCACTTTAAAGCTCTAAAATTGTCCTATTTGTCTAGGTATTCCACAAATAATCCAATGTACACACATAATCCAATAGTGACACATATAAGGATATATAATTAATTACTTTAAGCATGAATTTGGCCTCATCTGTCATACGGGTTTCTGGTTTTTATGAAATAATGGCAATAATCTGCGGCCACTGCCTTCTTTACTCAACATGCAAAGTGACATTTGCCTATGTAACACACTTCCTTATCCAAAGACTCCACGAGTTCAGTGTTTGCAAATAACATTAAATAGGTTGCTTATAAGAAAGCTCACCCTTTCCATGAATTTTAAAAAAAACTAACTCCAGAAAGTAGACACTGAAAATACTATGTACACACAAAATCATTCAAGCTGCTGAAAACCATAATACTGTTTCATGCTGTTTAACTCAGCATGAGAGTGCTGGTAAAAAAAATAAATAAATAAAGAAAGCAATTCTACCAGCTCTTATAATTCCCAATCATCCTAGTCAAGAAATCCAAGAATACAGAAGTTAACAAAAAGCTTACCAGTAAAATTACAGTCAGAAGTCCGTCAAATCTATTGCTTGGGTACGACAAGTATCTTTTCAAGCCCATTGCTAAGATTTTCAGCACCATTTCCAGCAGGTAGTAGAGGATGAAGAAGCAGTTGATAGCCTTCATCCCCCCCAAAAAATAATGATAAAAATTAGAATTACTGACATCTCAGGGAACAGCAATAACTGTAGGAAAACTGTTGCATCTTACCCCCAGGAAGAAGTCATCTCTTTCAGAAGGCTGCTTATCTGCATCCATCACCAAAACCACCTTAAACAACAAGAAATCTTTTATGAAACCATTGCTTTACTGCTGAACAAAACAGATTTTTAAGCACAAGAACAAAACAGTCTTTTATGCTTTGTACAGCTCTTTTCAAGCTTTCCCAGCATATAATTTTTAACTGCAGGTGTTCTCTAACATTTGCATGACAAAGCCAAAGATGGACATGTGCTGCAAAAAGTGGTTAACAGCCTAGATCAAAAAACAAAAACAGAAGTGAAGAAGTTTGTTGTTTGGGTATTTTTCCCCTGCTACAACAAACTACACACAAAAAGCACCAAACCAAATAATCCTTTTTACTTACACAGATAGAAACAATGTTTGCAAGGGCTACAACATTCCCCAAGTAACCAAAGTAGGGATGGCCAAAGGCAAACTGCATCTTCTGCATAAACTGGGATTGGTACTCCGGACTGGGAGGATGCTGAAAAGAACACAAAGGATTTGTTGAGACACAAAGTTTACAAACACTTTAATAAAGATACAATAAAAACCACCCAGTCTCAGATTTAAGAGACAGACCTGTTCAAAGCAAAACTTTCCAAGGCCATATGCTAATTTAGACATTTCAGTAGGACAGTGCTTTCGAGCTCCAGCTATTAGCAGCAAGAGATCATTTCCGATTAGCAAGTGGATTGGCAATTATGGTACAACACAAGATAATGGCAAAGAAAGAAGATAATCCAACCTTTTTCCAACTCCTATTCCTCATTTTCTTGCAATGAATCTTCAGCCCTCATCTATTTTGTCTGACCAAGTGACTTAAAAATGCTGATAGAACAACCAACCATGCATTTTGCATATGTAACACTCCCTGGCAATCCCAAACCAGTGCTGTAAAAGTCCCCAGAGTGATGCCATTGGCGACTATAAGAGCAATCCATGAACAACTTAAAAAAAAAATAATCAATGACACTTGATCACACCCTGTGTCCAGCAAGTTGTGAAGTGTGTTTATACGCTTTGTAGCAGAATACCATCACTTATTTTTGTGCCAGACCACCACTCAAGTTACGACGTTTTATAAATGACTGACAAACACATACTTGCTTAATGGCATCTTTGTCTAGTTCTTCAAAGAGCTTCTGAAACTGGGCAGCCGACAGCTGGTCACAGGAGCACGTTTTGAGTGACTTCACATGAAAAAGAAACATTCAGGTCAACACCGGCATCAGGGGCATATTCAAAGATGCCAACACCCCAGATTATTTTAAAAGTCTAGGAAGAGAGATACAATACAACCCACACCATGGTATCAGAGTGAGCTTCAATATGACTTTGCTTTAACACAAAATTGCCACGACTGTAGGATTTGTCTCACCTTATTTATTTTCCCCTCTCTACGATCACACATTGCTCAAGAAGGAGCCTCGTCTTTTGGCACACCTGAGTTTTTAGTCTCACCTAGTATGGCCATTATTATATTACGATCCAAGGGATGAAGACACTATGTCAGTTGTCACTGTTCTGCAGAAGTTACTACCCGAAAAGATGGAATTATTTCAAAAATTGTGACACGAAGACCCTTCCATAGCTTGCTAAACACTAACTGCACCTGTAGCAGACGCAGCAAGAAAGGAAATGGAAAAAACCCACCCGCAACAAGAAGAAAAACAAAAACTTGGATTTGTGTACTTGACTAAAAATGCAACAGACAGCTCAGCATCATTACAGGGCAGGGTGTTTATTTTCAGGTAACTCTGTTTACACATCCCTTATCCCAGACAACATCAAGTGGAAGCAATGTATGGATACTGTTTCATTCCACTTCCAACCTTCCCACTGGAGCAAGCCAACTGCTGATGCTATATCCATCAGCTCTGAATTTGCCAGAAGACCTTACAATATGGACTTTCAAATCCTGCTCCAATGTTCTTCTCAAAAAGTAACATTACATTTACATATTTTTTCTGAAACAACACCAATAATCTCCACATGTCCTATTAGAGCTACATAATTCCTCTAATCTCTGAAAATCATGGCATGAACTGCAACATTAAGTTTTTAGTTAAACAAAACCACCCTTCTGTGCCTTGATACAAGTATTCATACCTAGAGGGAGCAGCACAGCTAAAACTCAGTTAAAAAAAAAAAAGATATTTTCAAATGGTGGCAGGAAGTTGCTGTAGACAGCAGCACTAGACCACAGTGAGAAATGCTTTACTCCCAAATAGAAAGTAAAGCAATTAAAAGGATTACCTCTGCAAAACAAGAGTTTTCATTACTCTGCCCCTTTCTACAGGTGAATGCATTCCTCACCACACCAACCAAAGAACTAGCAACCTTGAGGTGAAATCCCAGCCTAGAGACTGGTTTTGTTCTGAAGATGAAAACAGAGAGGGAGCTGGGCCTCTGTTCACACTTCAAGAAAGCAGCATAAAGAAAGCTGAGCTGAAACCTACTACTCCAAGACCACGGGTGTGATTAAGGAAATTTCAGTTTTCACAGCTGTCTCAGAGGGTTCAATAGTCACCAACACAAAGCCTAAAAAAAATCCAGTTCTTACTCTCACGATGGCTTGTTTGCAGCGAGAATCCATTTCAACTTTCTGCAGCACTTGTTGTAAGGCCCCAACGCTGACGTACGACCTATTTAAAAGAAAACAGGACGGGCCCTGAAACAAGTATCTTGATGGCAAAAATAGCTGTTCCAAATGCATTCCTGCCTCTTTCTGTTTTTGAAAAGCCGATAAAATTATAAAGGGAAATGCAAAGGAAACCAACCCCATAGGAGTCCCAAACAGTGCACTATAAACATCCAGTTAAAGGAAAAAAAAATAATAAAAAGACATGAGCAACAAACTGTCATTTTTCAAAAAGTAAATATACTAAACAAGACAAAATGGCCAAAAATCTGATCTTTGCTCCTAGGTAATCTGCTGTTTCAACATCCTTCACTTACTGTTGTGCATTAGCAGGAGCCTCTTTCAGAGAGGAAAGCACTTCAAATGCAGCCCGGATTCCCAAACGTCTCCTGAAGAGGGAAGACTGAACCGATTTCTGGATGGTATAAAAACCACAGAGGAGAAAATTTACTTAGACTAGTTTAAAAGAAATCCAACTAGATGATACAAATAAGACCGTAAATTATTTGCTCAGCCCTTAGGCAACCTACTGCAAGCCTCAGAAACACGCATATCTGTTCAACTAGAATAATTTTTCAGGATGACAAGATACTGTTTTCTTTCTCTCACCAGCAAAATCTTTCATCATTAGCCACTAGATCTAGTTGTCCACCAGGCCCAACTGGACAGACACTCTGCAGTCTAAAAGGAACACCATGAAGAGTCATAGGCTGAAATCAGTGAAGCCCATTCCTACCCAGAAGGGCTTGGAGAAGACCAGAGCTACCCAGCTCCTCAGGCAGAACTACATCCTGCAGTCAGGTAATATACTGATCTGCTGGCGCACACCCCAGACTTGTGATTAGAGATCAGAATAGGAGATTTCCCTAAGCCTCACTCCCTTCAAGGACTCCGTGTACAAGAAGGAAGGAAGCAAACAAACAAGTCTCTGGAGCTCGAGGCTTATTTTTAATTCTGGATTGAATAGGCACATGCTTGTTGTGGAGACAACAGCAACAGCAAAGATGGAGTATGGACAGAAATTCATACTACTGTGTAAAGAGAAGAGTTAGACTTTTCTTTTTTTTCCCCCTGTAGTAATCACTTTCCATCTCCGCTACTTTACTGGGAATCAGATTATAGCGTGCTCTCACATGGGAAAGAAGAAAATTGAGAAAGAAGGGGAGAAAGAGAGCAGAAGGAAATGATTACAAAAATCCTTTGCACATATTAGGTTTAAACACCCTTCTCCCACATGAGGATGGGGGCCATTCCTTCTGTGCAGTATTGCCTAGCACTTATTATCCAATAAACTATCTTCTCTCCGGAGCTTTACTAGAACAGCTATTATTTCACTTTATCCCCTCAGGCCCTCAACTTCACTCCTCTGAAGGGCTGAATAAAGACTATGTAAGTAAGAGGAAGGAACTACAAGACTACATATAAGTAAAGGAGGAAGTAAGTAGTGAAGGAACTATAAAACCATNTCTGGATGGTATAAAAACCACAGAGGAGAAAATTTACTTAGACTAGTTTAAAAGAAATCCAACTAGATGATACAAATAAGACCGTAAATTATTTGCTCAGCCCTTAGGCAACCTACTGCAAGCCTCAGAAACACGCATATCTGTTCAACTAGAATAATTTTTCAGGATGACAAGATACTGTTTTCTTTCTCTCACCAGCAAAATCTTTCATCATTAGCCACTA
This sequence comes from Nycticryphes semicollaris, assembly GCA_013400055.1. Taxonomy (NCBI): domain Eukaryota; kingdom Metazoa; phylum Chordata; class Aves; order Charadriiformes; family Rostratulidae; genus Nycticryphes; species Nycticryphes semicollaris. Next base: position 519,107 of record VXBJ01001767.1, read on the forward strand.
GATCTAGTTGTCCACCAGGCCCAACTGGACAGACACTCTGCAGTCTAAAAGGAACACCATGAAGAGTCATAGGCTGAAATCAGTGAAGCCCATTCCTACCCAGAAGGGCTTGGAGAAGACCAGAGCTACCCAGCTCCTCAGGCAGAACTACATCCTGCAGTCAGGCAATATACTGATCTGCTGGCGCACACCCCAGACTTGTGATTAGAGATCAGAATAGGAGATTTCCCTAAGCCTCACTCCCTTCAAGGACTCCGTGTACAAGAAGGAAGGAAGCAAACAAACAAGTCTCTGGAGCTCGAGGCTTATTTTTAATTCCGGATTGAATAGGCACATGCTTGTTGTGGAGACAACAGCAACAGCAAAGATGGAGTATTGACAGAAATTCATACTACTGTGTAAAGAGAAGAGTTATACTTTACTTTTTTTTTCCCCCTGTAGTAATCACTTTCCATCTCCACTACTTTACTGGGAATCAGATTATAGCGTGCTCTCACATGGGAAAGAAGAAAATTGAGAAAGAAGGGGAGAAAGAGAGCAGAAGGAAATGATTACAAAAATCCTTTGCACATATTAGGTTTAAACACCCTTCTCCCACATGAGGATGGGGGCCATTCCTTCTGTGCAGTATTGCCTAGCACTTATTATCCAATAAACTATCTTCTCTCCGGAGCTTTACTAGAACAGCTATTATTTCACTTTATCCCCTCAGGCCCTCAACTTCACTCCTCTGAAGGGCTGAATAAAGACTATGTAAGTAAGAGGAAGGAACTACAAGACTACATATAAGTAAAGGAGGAAGTAAGTAGTGAAGGAACTATAAAACCATATGTAAGTAAGGTGGAAATCACACCCAAAATCAAAACCACTGAGTTTCCCCTGTCACTAAACCTGAAGGAAACTACAGGCATGAGAAAAAACCAGTTGGAACATACACAAGTGGGAACCACTGTTCATTCCAATCTACAGAGATCATCACCATACCCGCAACAAAGGGGGGAAAAGGCTCAACATACAGCCCAGAGGTTTAGCTGTCAGACTCCAGTGCTCTTGCATAGCACTACCCTGACTCAGCTTTACCAAAAACATCACTGTAGAGCTGTGAAGTTTTATAAAATATGCCAGAGGAAAGTAAAAATTGCCCGTGGAAGTGAAACTGTTGATGAACTAACTCAAGAGAAAAATTTCACCATGAAAGTTACAAAGTTCAAAGAAAAATCTCAGTTTGAAGATGTTGAGAGGGATGGAGCATCTCTCCTACGAAGACGCCCCTGAGTTGGGGTTGTTCAGCCTGGAGAAGAGAAGGCTCTGGGGAGAATTTTCACTTGACTGACATTGTCTTTGTTTTCTAAAATGCCAGTATCTGAAGGGGGCTACAGGAGAAATGGGGAGGGACGCTTGATCAGGGACTGTAGTGATAGGATGAGGGGTTATGGTTTTAAACTGAGAGTGGGGAGACTTAGACTAGATATTAGGAAGAAATTCTTGACAGTGAAGGTTGCGAGACACTTGCACAGGTTTCCCAGAGCTGTGGATGCCCCATCCCTGGAGGTGTTCAAGGCCAAGTTGGACGAGGATTTGAGCAACCTGGTCTGGTGGGAGGTGTCCCTGCCCAGGGCAGGAGGGTGGGAACTGAATGACCTTTAAAGGTCCCCCCAGCTCTAACCATTCTATGATTCTGTGATGTTGATTTTATTGCAAGTAAACAAGATACTTTTCACTTGACTGACATTGTCTTTGTTTTCTAAAATACTCTTGCCTCGGCTCATTACAGTTCCACTCAGACTGTTTAACAGCACTATCTCGTATAGAAAACAAAAGACACTTACGCTATTTCCTGCTAAAGGAATCCAGACTACACTCCCAGTCGAAGACTAAACAACTGTGTACATAATGCAACAAATCACATCACGCAGATTATTAATAAAGGAAAAAACATTTAGTGATGAGCTTAATCGTCACTGCAGATCGCAGGCTCCTTGAACAACATTCAAAAGTACAATTACTCCATCAGCTTTTATTTCGCTGACATAGACACCTGAGTCCAAAGAGGTCATTATGTTATGCATCAGATTCACATTCCACAATGTCTTCCAGAAGCACATTAAAGTATGACACAGATGACTGGCATTGCATGGAGACTAAGCTCAGGTTCCTTTTGTTTGAGACCGAATATGACCAAGAATAACTACTGTACCTACTGGCAACCCCTTCTGCTACAAGTCAATCACAAGACTCAAGTCCATCTTTTAGAGGCAGGCGACTGCCCTAATCACGCTGACATCGCACCCACTCACCATGGTAAGGGTGAAACAAAAAACAGCAAACATGGAGATATTTTAGTCAGTTATTTGTTTTTATTGAAGGCTTCTAATGTTGTGCTACTCAGAGAAATTAAGTGTTAGGACTTGCAACAATACCTATTTAAATAGCACTGCAGGTTTTCTTCACAGAGACAGAGTTTAAGTTACTTCTTCACTTGTCCCTGTTCAATTTTATAACAGTCTGACTTTTCTTCTTCCCCTTATAATAGTCAATGTTGCAGATCCTCAGCATACATGGAGGAATACAGCTAGTAATTTTGCCATGGAAGGGGGTCAACTTAAAACATATTGAGAGGAGAAGCATACACAAAGAACCTTTAATATATAGAAACCGTATCTACAACCAGGGTGAGCATACTGCTTTAATACACAGTTGAAACTTTTAACCCTCAAGGCTTCACAGATTAAAGTTATAGCAGAAGGCAGAAATTAGGAAGGCTTTACTCACCAGAAGGTATCCTCGAAACTGGTTGTATATTATTGCTGTAAGCAAGTTCATCAGAAACAAGTTGCCTATTGGAAAAAAAAAAAAAAAGAGGCAGCAAGAATTATCAAAATATGTACCTATTCTTAAAGAAGTTTCAACATATAAAATAAATCAGATGTAAAATTTAGAAAGGGCTAGTTTTCTTGTGTTTGATTTCCAAAATGTTTTCGATGCTTGAATATAATGTAATATACTCATTCCCTATCATATGTTACTGAAAAGAAACAAACTCTAAGTACCTTCCATGAAAATTATCTTAAAAGATATTACACAGTAACTGGGAGAAACACAAAAAAGGATAAATTTATGATTAAGGTTCCTAGAAAAATAAAACACACTGTGGCTGGCATGCGCAAGTGTCAAAGTTTAAGTGCCTTTAAATTACTGAGGACTTACCTTAAGAGGTAACTTACCTAATACAGTGAAGAGTATGAAGAAGATTGAATATGCTCGATTCTTAGAATATGCAGGGATCATCACTGTATCAGATTAACCAAACAGGAAATAAGAATTTAACACTTAAGATGAAAACTGGAGACCTCTATCAATTTTTGGCAACTGGTAAAGCTCTTACATATCTGCAACTCTAAAGTGTAGCTATAATTACAACAAAGTAAAAGCAAGAATCAAGTTACTAAATGCATGAAAAAAAATCTTTACATAACCTTCCTCTGGCACTACTAAAAACTATCAGCTAAAAGAATGGCTACAGTAGTCTGGAGATAATCTTGCTCTATTATTCTTTGAAAAGAGAAACAAGAACTATTTCTGAAAGCTTGCTCACCATCAGGATTGTTTGCAGTAGTCAGCAGGACCAGCAGTGATGTCAGTGAATCTGGCAAATTTCGGAAATATGCCACCCACTCTTTATCCTGCTGGCCATCCTAGTCAAAGAGATGTTCACGGTTAGAAAAACACTGAAGAATCACTAGAACTGTCTGATCAAGGAAGGGGAAAAAATTTAAAAATATATATAGATATATATCTCTTAGTCAATAATCAATTTCTCTACACACACAAAACTACCCCATGAAGAAAGCACAAGACAAGTATAAGAATTAGGACAATGTGGAGAAATACAGTGCAATCACTTCACTTATTAGCAGCCAATTAAAAACATGAGGAAGAAGAGCAAGTTAAGACAGACACAGAAGCTCAATATAGAATTTATGTCTAGCTAGCACCTCAGACCCAGGAAGAACAATAATGTCACAGACAATATAGGAATCTGAAGCCACCTTTGATTGATATGAAAAGCATCACCTCTTAGCCTTCAAGTGACACTAGTGTATTGGAGATAAAAGGATTCCCTAAACATGATTTAAAACAAATTGAAAAAAAAATAAATAAAAATCAAAGACCAATACCATCTTCAGTCTCGACTTGCATTATAAAAATTAACATATAGTAGAAGCAGCTTTCTTTGTTATTCCAGCGACAGCATGTTGTACCTCAGCATAGATGGACACCTTATCACCATGAATTGTACACTCTAGGACTACACTTTCAGCACAATATTACAATAGATCTTGTCTACTCTGAAGAACAGAAACAAAACAGCTTCCTCAGCAGTGAAAAGCTACCTCAAAAATTACCATGTTAGAAAAGATCCTTGCGTATAGATTACGAGTTCCTCTCAAACGCCTACAGCTCTACTAGCATACACGCTGAGGGCAAAATGCGTCTCTCACTTCCCTTTTAACTCCTGAATAGAAAACCTAACATCTTCTGAACTAGTTATTTGCACAGAAGTTACTACCACTACTCGGAACAAAGGTTTTCCCCTTTCTCTGGTTGTACCCTTACGTACTCAGGGTAGGTGGGGGAAGGGCATCTGTTTAATTACAGTAAGATCAACACACAACACAACCAGACAAGCTTCAGGTCTCTTCAATAGCATATGTGAAGATGTACTTTAAGTGCAAAGATAGTCCTCATCTTATTCTAGAGGAAAGTATTTACATAGATAAGAGCAAACACCACAAAGCAATCTGCTATAACCACCATTAGTGAGCACTGCAGGAGTTGTTCAGCAGGTAGGAAACGGGCAACTGTTCTGGTTTGAAAAAGAATGAAGGTTCAAAATGCTACGTACAATATCAATGAAAACATCATAGAGGGCTTAAACATTTTTTGGGGGGAGAGAGGGGCTCAGGGGGAGATCAGTGCTACAGCACTCAAAACATGTTTGCAAATACTTTGGTGACTGAGGTTATCAAAATTATTTTGTGGCTCAGTTGGAAACGTCTAAATGATGATCTGCTAAAACTCTGGTGGTGTCAGAGTTTTCATCAAAAACACACAGGGAGGCTGATCTTGGATCATCCATGTATTTATTTCTTTCCCCAAGTTACAGTGGAGACAGCTAAAGAAGGTGCAGAGCCTAAACACCACAAACATGAAACCGTTGTAGCACAGAACAAATAGGCCTCGAGTCTACTGCAAAGCCTGGACAAATGTACCTCTAGGGGACATACACAAGACCATGCAAAAATCTAGAGGCTTGAATTGCATTGCTAAATGTATTTTTAGAACGTGCTTTGAGCATTTTGCCTTGTTAGATAAAATCAGTTTGTATGGATATTAGATTAATCAAAAAGGAAAGACCGCATTCTAATTTGTTATTTTTCACCTAAACGTATACAAAATTGGCTGGTTCAGAACTATATGTTATATTCCCATCTGCTTGGAAAGCTCATAACTGAAATTAGATGTGACATACAGAGATAATACAAAGATCTAGCATGCAACTAAACAAAGGGGGGAAAATGTTGCTCTTCTAATTTCAGAAATTCTGTAACAGGGGGATTCAAGGAATTTGCCAATCATAAGGAAGACTAGAGGCAGGTTCAAGTGCAAACTGCAGAGCAATGAAGGTGCAAAACTGAGATTAAGGAGAGGACTAAAATTGCTAGGAAAAATATGCAGCAAATCTTTGTGCTCGTATGAACACATATGGGGAAGGCCTTAAAAAGTAAGGACAAAAAAATAAATTAATAAAACCAGAGTATGATCCATTAAGATACAGGAAATTTAGGAGAGACAGAACATACCAAGGGCACTGGAACACAAAAGTGATTTTAACCACAAAATTTCAAGTTTGGTTTTCAGAAGCAGGAAGAGAAAAAGCAGATGAAGAAACAAAGAGACGAGAAATAAAAACATTGCAATAATGCAGGCAAAAACCTACCAAGGTACGGCCAGGGATACCAGTATTGGAAGATAAGAAAATACAGAAGAAATTAAATTTAGCAAAAAGCTAGATAAGGAAAAGAGAAAAGAAATGAGTGACAGTATAAACAAAAAAGTGACAAGATTAACAGCTTTGGACACAGAACAGCAGAGGTTTCAACAAAAGCAGAGAAAGTAACGCAAAGGATCAAATTGGAGAATTGTATAAGGAAGCCTCTTATATAAACAGACTTGCAGTTTCACACCTGTGATAATGGCATCAATGCCAGTTACATGCAGGACCATAAGCAAAGATGTCAACCACAGTTTAGTACGGATGTATTTAACTTTGCCCTGAGCAGCAAAGCTCGACTAATAAAATAACACGGCACAGCTTACAGCAAGAGAGGAAGATTTCAGTTGTGGAGTAGAAAGGAGCGTTATCACTTAAGAAGCAAAGCACAGTCTGGAAAAACTTCTTCACTACAGGATGAAGAGATTCTAACACTGTTCTGAGGGGCCTCCTAACACACAGAAACAGCACTATTCACGGATACTATGCACATGTTAAATCTCTCTAAATGGACTTTAAACTCACCCCAGTGAGTCTGACAAGGTAACACAACCTTTTCAGGGGAAACAAGTTTCACCAGTTTGATTATAAAACATGCAGCAGATATGCAAGGAAAGAAAAAAAAACCAGAAACCACCACCAAGATCTACCAAAGCACAACTGTAATTGGTTACCTTTGTTCGAGCAAACAGCAGCATGGCAAACATGGTAAAAAGAGACAGGTGAACAGCTAATAGTAGAACAACACTGTTGGAAAGAAAACATCATAAGCATTAATGCCAACTTTATCTTATTCTTAATATCCTTTGCTAAACATGCAAAAGGATGCCATATAAACAAAACCATGGGTATTTTTAAGAAACTCTATGGAATTAATAGAAGAGGATCTAAGTTTTGATTAAAAATAAGAATCATACTTGTTCAGGACTCCTTAGAATTAGCTTAGACATTGGTGTGGTCAATGAGATTCTAACACTTATTTTAATAAAGTTAGGACCATTTTTATACCCTCCAAAAATATGTTGTCAAGCTTGTTGTCAAAAAACATCATTTTGGCTTGCATACACCTTTGATTCGCCTTGGACATGATAGTTAGAAAGTAACAGGCAAGGACAGTGAGTTCTATGAGCTGTGCATATACATGACCCACGTGACAGGAAGCGATCTCTTTCAAAAAGCGTCATGAAATCGTCTGGTTACGATTTCACCAGTGGGGTTTCCAGTTCAACATTTCTAAGGGCAGTAAAATTTAACACATATATTGCTAAAGCCATTTGGAAAATAAAAAGCTGAAGAAAAGCACTCTGGAGAGGTAAAGAAAGAGGTATCTTCTTGTGTGGCACTTGTGACTGGAAGACAAATACTTGTCTCTACCCTTACTTCTGAGATGTCACCTTGGAGAAACATGGCCTAGAGCTTTGCCCAGAAGATGCCTCACTTTTTCCCTTACAAAAGGGCCATATGTAACATATACACAATTAGAAAATGCCACTCAACCAGCATAAAAAATAACTTAGCTGTCACATACGGAGTCACATCACATGCATTCTAGAGAAATTTTACAGACAAAAGGAAACAAAACATTAACACAGCCTCCATCGATCTCACCAACCACTCTAGCTAGACCATCAAGAAGGAAGTTACTCGGATGTCACACACCAGAATACTAAGGGTATTCTTGCTGTGAAATGATATTTTCTATGCTATTGCCTACCTGGCCATTTCAGGCAATGTACTGTTGATACTTTTTAATGTTTTCTTCATCATAGAAGAATTCTGAAGAAGAAAGAAAGGACGAAGAATTCTTCTTATCCTTACATTCTGCAAAAAACAATGGATTGGATACTGAGTTTCCATATTATTAATGCCACAAATATTTTTAATACAAGTTCATCAAAAACCACTGATACACTTACCAAAGACAACAGTATAATCAAAAAAAGTCAGTGCTCAGATGCTAAATCTGTCCCACTGAAGTCACAAAACAGACAAATATTTTATACTTCTGAGTGTCTCGTTAAAAGAATGAGAGATTGCTTTAAAAATGCACACTGACATTTCAATAGCTTCATCAGGACATTAATTATAAAGAATCTAACGTTACTGCTTGGTAGATGTAACAAGCAGGTCAAGAGATGGCATTTGCATAGTTTCTGCCAAGGTCCATTGCCAGAAGGGAATTAATAGCAAGGTACTTTCAATAAAAACAAATATACATTTTGAAAATAAGTGCTTGATTTAAATTTTCAGCCTTTTTTTTCTTTATTTTATAATTAAAGGATCTGCTTATTACTCAGCAATTTCTGCCTCTAGCAAGATTTAAGCAGGAGATCACCTTTATTTTCTGTAACATACACTAAAGCACTTCTGCCACTGCTTTATATAGGAGGCTCCTGCTCAAACTACACACCTAAAGATTTTACAATCACTTCTTTCTAAAACATATTCCCCCACGTTGTAAACACAATCCTTCCCTTCATCCGCATTATCTTCATTTGGCTTGAATATGAAATGGACGTAGACATTTTTCTTATAGCTCGATGCTAATAACTTTAAGTGACATGTTGCTTCAACATTTTAAGATAATATTTTTGATACTACATAACATCCTGGTCAGGAGGAGACCGCATTATTACATAACGGGGGAAAACTTTTAGAACTGTTTCACACAACTGACGTTCCCCTCAGGACATACTTGTTCTGAACACAACACAGCTTCATCTTAGAGAGCAGTTGTTAAACTACACAATTACCTTTTACTTATACATCACTACATAGACTCTGCCATTAAATCAAGTTAAGAACATTCTCCAGCTGTATGACAACATTGGTGCTATGCAACCAGAGTTTTCTCTATACTGTTTGACTGTTGACAGACTATAGCAACAAAACTTTATTTAATTTGACTAATGACCTCACATCTTATATTAGGAATCAAAAGGAATCCCTTGAGAAGCTACATCACGCCACACATTTCCTGTGTTTCAGTGCATTATCTGGCTATCAAAAACCAAAATGAACTGTCTTGCCCTCCTCCCTTAATTCTCCAATATACCACGTGCCCTGCTGACCATGACTTCACAGGTTCTTCTCCTCTGCCACCCAGCACAACTAGAGCTGCTGATTGTTTCTGCAGAAAGCAGTTCTTACCTCACTGCAGAAAAAGCTCAGTGATACAATCCAATCAGTCAGGGAAACAATTAATGTCAATATATAAGCCATTAGCCACTTATTTTTCCAAAATTCTTCCCATCCAACTAAGTAACTCTGTGGAAGGAAAAAAAAAACAAAACAAAAAACCACAAACAAAAAACCAAATTACCACCAACTTATTTCAATAATAAATTCCAATACCCTAATAAGTCAGCACCTATTGTTTTCCAAGAATTTGTAACTTTACATCAATGCTCATAAAGAGTTTTCTGCCACCCAAACAAAATACACTGATGAAAGAATTCTTCTACAAGAACTAAAAAAGTAAAAGTGAGTGGTGCACACAGGCCATGCAAGAGGAATCCTTTGAATGCAAGAAAAACGTCCATTTAATAAGCATATAAATAGATATTCTAGAAATAAGTATCCAAAGAAAAGTTTAGTTTCTGAGTGTTTTTATTTTCTTTATATGAACTGGCATATATTTGATTTTTATATAACCCATTTTTTATAGCTTAATATAAGCAGTGAAGCCAAAATTATTGCATTCTTAGCAAAATTTATATAATTTCTTCCTCACAAACAGGAGTTTGTATTTCTTACATTAAAAAAGCAGTATTTTTTTAAATTCAGAAAATAGGGACTTTCTAATTTCTCCTGAAAGTAAGTCTTTAATATAGCAAAGCGTTCTCATCAGGCAAGATTTGAGTAACAGTTCTAAGACAATTCCCAAAACATAAAACAGAGGAAAGTCACACTGACTGTTACCTACTGAGCTGCCCAACACACCTTGTATTTCACTCAGTACCAGAGGAACACGACGCTCACCTTCACGGATACATCCACCACGAACACAAGAAAGCAAAGCAGCTCAATGCTTTCCGTTAGGCCACAGGGAGGATTCCAGGCAGGAAGGCGGTATCGTACATCCGATGTGACAGTAAGCGAAGAAGGCTTCTCAATGAAAGCCAAAGCCAGGATTATAGTAATGGTTAAACCCAAAATCCTGTTTGGATAGAGATAGATAATTAAAAACAAACAAACAAAACCAACCAAACGAAAAGACCACCACCACAACAAAAAACAACCACCACCCACCCCACAAAAAGAAAAACAAAAACAAAGAACAGGGAGCTCACAAAAATGAGTCAAAAGAATAACAAATTACATAAAGCAATTTTCTTAGGCGTAAACCAAGCTCTGTAAGATTATATTTAAGACACATGGGTTAGACCGCAACACAGCACTCGATTAGCATGCTGTTGCCTGCATTAGAATAACATAACTGCTGACCACCAGGTAACCTTAGGTGGTGTTCTTTTGAAACTAACATCACAAACAATCTTGCTACTGTTTAACAAGTTTAGAAATTGACGCTTGGAAAACTCTAACAAACAGTGCTGTAAATCAAGCCCGTAGTCTGTTCATGCAACAGTCCTACAGCTGTTCCAAACAGCCTTCTAAATGATCACACTTCCATTTGTCTTGTTGCTTTCTACATCTATCATCTCCAGGTGTAACCACTCCACTTGCTTCCTACAGTAAGTTCTCATTAAAAATAAAAGTACAATTACCTAATTATTTAACCCAAAATAAAGACTTACTCCTAAATGAAAAAGCAAAAAAGAATACCATGTTCTTACCACTGGCAAGTTTTTGAATAGTACCATCGATAAAGCCACAGGGATTTGGAGTCCATACGGTGATTTATAGATCGATACTGAAGGCAGAAAGCAAAAAGGATAATTCAAACATTATATTCAGTCTGATCGAAGACAAAGAGAAGTTACCAAAATAAACCAAATTCTAATCAACAAAGCTCAAGTCTTGAGACAATTCCAGTTTCACAATTAGATAAAGAAATTGTTTTACAAGTTATCAGCTCTTAAGGTGTCAGTCACCAATGACCACAGCTGTAGCCTACATGTGTGCAATGGGAAAAATTTTAATGAAGTTTTCCTAATCTAAAGACCATACAGTCGCTCAGATAATCAAACTGTGTGGCACAGCATTATCACCTTTAAAAATAACAGCATCTGTAGTAATTCAGTGCCTATTCCATCTACTCGCCAAAATGGCCCATCCATTTAGTTTACCTTTCCAGCATTCATTCCATTCATGGATCAGCTTTTGTCTTTCTCTTCCAAAAAGCCATAAGATTCAAACAATTTAAATCTGAATATAAGAGACCTCAACCTAGATCTTTAAACGAAGTGTGCTTTAAGTTCAAGGAAACACCCACAATTCTTCAGCTCTGCTTTTGCTTCAATCTCTTCAGCCCCTCCCTCCCCAGCAGCTGCTCCTGGGCTGCTGTTCCTCTGTCTCTGCTGAGAAGTATCTGCACCTTAAATATATCTGACCCTCAGAAATCTCCCAAGCTAAAGCTATCTGAATGCGGCAAGAGAACTGCCCTCCAGCATCCCCACTGCCTGCGACTAGTAAGTGGGAGATAACAGGTTCTTGGAACACAGAATCATAGAATGGTTAGAGTTGGAAGGGACCTTAAAGATCACCCAGTTCCAACCCCCCTGCTATGGGCAGGGACACCTCCCACCAGACCAGGTTGCTTAAAGCCCCATCCAGCCTGGCCTTGAACACTTCTAGGGATGGGGCAGCCACAACTTTCCTCGGCAACCTGTTCCAGTGTCTCACCACCCTCACAGGAAAGAATTTATTTCTAGTATCTAATCTAAATCTCCCTTCTTCCAATTTAAAGCCGTTACCCTCCATCCTGTCACTACACTTCCTGAAGGGTACTCAGGTTTAGAGGCAAATTACAGATAGTTTCTCTTAGCAGTGAAGCCAGTCATTCTCAAAGACAAAGACAAAAAAAGCCTCCAAAAAAAGTCCCAACAAACCCCAAACCAAAAGTCACCCCACAAACCAGCATCTCTTTTGATGACCTTGAAGAGAATCATAGAATGGTTTGGATTGAAAGGGACCTTTAAAGGTCATCTAGTCTAAACTCCCAAAGAAGACACTATTTCATTGAGTGGGAAAAATGGCAGAAATTCACTGAAACTTGCACACCACAGGAATTTGGAATTCTGGTTTTGCTTTTTAAATCAAGACAATATTATGTGGAAGTTGCCTGACCACATAAAAATTTAAAAGCAAAACATCCAAAAAAACAACAAAGTGACAAACAACCATCAAGGGAAGCATAACAAGTTATATTTACCTGTATTGCATCTTCAATAAATACTATGGCTTGGTTTATATAAAGGTCATTATCAGCTCCAATACCTGTAAAGATAAAAAGAAGAATCATTTGCCAGATTTTAGATAAAGCCTACAGCTTGCTTATTAGTTAACAGAAGCTCCACAACTCTGGTTCTCATGATAAAAAGCACTGTACGTACACAAAAAGTAGCGAGACAGCTCGTGCCACGTTGGCTCCTTCAGCAGCGCCGTGCATTAAATGAAATAAATAATATTTACCCCAGACACATCACGCGTCTTCCCAGATTTTGTGCTAAGGTTCTCTCTTACGTTTAGCTTAAGTAGCTAGATTACACTAGTGGTTAACTAGCTATCACAAGGCTGGAGTATTTCTATAGAGAGACAAGTCCTAAGGAACACGCAGTGTAACGCTGCTTCACCCAAGTTATTCTTTGACAAAGCGCCCAGTCAAGTGAAGCTGGAAAAAAAATCAGACACCAGTATTCTAGGCATTTTTACTTTTGTTTAATAAAGCTACTAAGGTTTAGATTGATCTCTTTCTCTGCAAAACCATCAGAAATCTCTAGTCAGATAAGAACAGAAGTAAGTCCTTTTTTAATTTGTTCTGTGTTACTATCACCATATTAAACTGATCAGAGCTCCAGACGGGAAGGGGTAAAAGTATACGAGGTGAAATAAAATACCACAAGTTTACTTACTCTGCAACTTACCAAAACGTGTTACTAAGAAGGCCATATGAAGACACATACATAAAATGTCAATCACTTGAATTAGGAGCTTTGAGTAATTAATCTGGCAATTAAACCAGCAAGAGACATAAAAGCAGCTAAAGCCAAAATGAGGAAGAGAAAAAAAAAAAAAAAGAAAAAAAAAGAAAAAAATAAAAGAGAAGGCTGACAGAGGCTAAAGACATGAAAACACGTGCTAGTGTAATGTTCCCACAGAGGGGAAGAGGCCCGAGGAGCACTTCATACCGTCTCCTCCCAGGAGACAGCGATCCCAGCACGGGATACAATGAGATTGAGTCAGTCCCAGTGCCGGCACGATGTTCTCCGGGCTCCACGAAATGCCAGAAGCACCACTGATCTGAGTCCCAAGCAATTTTATGTTCCACATGATTCAGCGGCACCAATTTTCTACAAAGACTGCAAAGAGTTTTTAAATGTCACCGTTTATCTGAGCACCGACCGACAACACCGTTTTTGTACTGGTGCGGATATTAATCAGGAAAGACTGAGCACAAAACAGGAGACAAGCTCGGCTCATGCAATAAAGATCTTATCTTTTTCAAGACGTGACACACCAGTGAGACAAAAATAAAGCAGTTTAAAGGAACAGTATTAGTTAAAAGGGTAGCATGGACAGCAAAAGCTTTAAATTCTTGGAGCACATAACACAAGTCTAGCCTTAATCCCAGCTATTTTCAAAGGGCAGAATCCAAGTTCTTAACATAAAAATAAAACAGAGAAATTGCCAACAAACGTTTACTTCAGCAACTTCAGTTGTTTTGGTTACTTTATATAAAAACAGTATGTTTTCCACGCGTGCTACTGAGGATACCCAATTTATTCTGAAATTCTTAGTCACAGCAAGTGACCCTTAGTCACAAGCGATGACTGAAGTTCTGCTGGCTTTGGGTGTGCAGGACCTTCCCCGGACCCCACTGCACTTTTGACACTCAACAAACAGAGAAGGTTCACGTTAAGTGATGCGATACCCTGAAAATAGAGAACCTGAGGTCTCCAGAGGAGCCTTTCCTGGGGGGAAATGACAAGTCAGACTTCAAATATGTACCGAGTGAGAGGAAAAAAAATAATAATAAAAAAAATTGTCAGCACCGTGAACGATAGAAAAATTAAGAAAGAAAATAACCCAAGTCTCAGGCTGCAGCAGCACAAGGTCTGCACCCAAGGTCAGCGATAGCAGCTCGGTGCCTTCAACCAGGCAGGGCGGCCGCAGCCGGCTCCGCAGAGCCGTCTCAGGCCGAGCACTCGGGGACCAGCCGGCAGACCCCCGCCGAGCCCCGGCAGATCCCCGAGGCAGGCCCGGGGGGGTTCCTCCTCCTCCTCCAGTGCCCGGTTCGCCCGCCCCATTCCCGGGCGATCTCTGATGGAAAGGGGAGAGCGCCGCCGTCCGCCTCAAGCACCGGCTCCTTCAGCGCCGGGCCCGGGGGAACACCGCCACCACCTCCCACCCCACCGCACTCACCGTTCTCAGCGGCGGAGCGGTCACCGGCCCCCCAGAACCCCCGCCCCGCTCGCCATCTCCGCGGGGGTAACAGCGGCTCCGCTTCAGCGCCGGCTGCCACCTCCATCGGTAGCGACCAACACGTTCCCTCCCTCCTTCCCTACGGCCGCCGCCGGGATGGGATGGGACGGGGCCGGGGCGGCACCGCCCGCTGCACGTCACCGGCCGCCGGGGGAGGGCAGGAACCGGGCTCCTCCCGCCACCGCCCGCCCCGGCCCCGGCCCCTGCGGCCGGGTTCGCCGCCGGGAGCCGAGTCGGGTCGCGGCGGTGTCCCCTGATAGACTTCTCCCTCTGAGAGCGAACAGGGCACCGCCTGCCGCCCCAGGAAACGGTACTCGGAAGCGGTCGGGGGTTGGTGAAAGACATGACTAAGTCTGTGGTAAAAAGAATGTCGGTTCTTCACCCGAATTTCCTGAGGAGTTGCAGCTTTTTTACCTCTCGGCTAAGGTTGCCTCTAGGCCCGTCCCTGCCTCGGGGAGAGCTGCGGGGACCGGGTTTAGGATGTGTGGAGGATAATTATTTATTTAGGGAGGATAGAAATTACTGCTTCCTGCTTGTATTCACATTCTTAAATCATCATTTACACCCCTAGTCACAGAAAGTATTTAATTTGTGTTTAGTCACTCAGACATCCCAGAGGCAAGTATGGACTCCTACTACTTTGACGGTTAAAGACGCTTCACTCTTGCTACTATCCCCTTTTCTCACAGTCCCCTTCATACACACTTTCTCTGTTTAATTTCATAAAGCTGCAATTTCAAAAGGGCAGATGTGGGGATAATTTGACAACCATACACTATTTTCTGCCACGTACCGGGAGCAGCATAACGATAAACTGGAAAGCCTATCAATCCATCACTTTGGTATTCCAGCCTGTAGGTCCAGCCTATACTCTTTAATTAGCAACAGGGTAATTTTTTGCCTTCAGCTGCAGTTTTGATGGATCAAAAAAATCCCTGCTTTACAATGACCTCTGAATTAGGGCAGGATCCAGCCTTTTTGAGGAACTTAAGATAGAAGGGAAAAAACTCTCTGACAGTGCTTTTAGAGTAATAGTCATCACTAGTAAAAATTGAACATCAGCAGCTACGTGTTACAGTTATTTCCCATTCTCAGTAGAAAGCAAAGCACTGATAAAATCGGGAGTTAGTGTTGGCAACAGCTGAACTAGAGGCATCATGAAACAGGGACAGTGAAAATTTCAGGATGGTAAGAGGAAAGTAGGGGGGGAGCTGGCACAATCTATTCAGCATTAGCAAGTAAGAAATAAAATGCAATTTGCACACATGCTGTAAGTGCCATTGCTAAGAAACATGAGTATTCTTTTGCTAAGTGTCTGAAATGTTCAGGGTAACCACAGTAACAGTGAGCACATGTAAACATTGTATTATTTTTGTGATTATTTTTTATTTGAACAAAAGCAAATGTTTCCTTCTCCTTTCCTCTTCTGTGATTGCCAGGAAAAAGAATCAATAACTCCAGGAAGACAAAAAAAAAGAAAAAAGAAATATACAACAGATTCCTGAACTTCTGTTCAAAATTCATCCACTCCATCTGGCTGGAATGGGAAATGGAAGTGCGCAACAGACAGTGAAGGAAGGTGAACCTCAGCTGGGGTTTTCCTTCAGACAAACTTTAACATCCAGGTACCAGCAACATCCATTAAGGTAAATGAATAATACATGATAAACCCATCAAGAACAATGCAGCATCTTTAATTCCATGTGAATTAAACTCTGGCTTTCTGGATTGTGGAAAACAAACGTGGAGAGGTTAGCAGACGTTTTTCCATTAGCACAATATATGACTGTTTTAACATAAGTCTCACGTGGGCTGACCTCCACCACTGTTGAACTTACAGAACTGTTTGCCCAAAACCTCAGACATGCATTTCTAGTTTCCCCTATTTAAAGCACACCTTTCAAATAAAAATTAAAACAAAACCAACCAAACAAAAAAAGCAGTGGAAATTGCTAAACATGAAATGAACAAGAAAAAAAGGGACTCAAGTGAAGCAACAAGCCTTTCCTTGCACTGTTTTTTATTGTTCTGCAGCTCTGGACACATTTAAAGATCAGTGAAGTCATGAAGTTAAAATAACGTTTTGCAAACAGTAGGTGGAAGGTGGGTAACATGCTAATGGAGCTCAAAGGAAGCTGGCTTTATACTTCATTCTGCAACATTCATTCCACTTCCAGAAGTTTTGCAGCCAGCGAGCTTGATTCCAACAGTAGAGGGATTAGAGTCCAACCGCTCACTGATGGCACAGTCAGTGGTAACAGATCACACAGGTCCTGGACAAGCAGCACCAGAGCCTACAGGAATAACAACAGTGGCACGGAGACCAAACTTGTGTCCTTTCTATTCAAGACACTAGGCACCAGCAGATATTTCAGGTAGAACAAGTTACCCTTATGCCTCAAAAATGCCAGGAGGGAAAAGACACCATGCTCACTTTATTCAAGCTGAGGATGGTGTAGGGGAGAACTTTGTAGAGTAGGGCTGATGGTTGGACTCGATGATCCCAAGAGTCTTTTCCAACCTGAATGATTCTACAACCTCGGAGAGCAGTAACTATTAAACAATCCCTGAATATCCTGATGAAGCAGGTTAGTACTCTTCTCTGAGAAAATTATGTCAGAGATTTTGAAGTTAATTGTCACAAGTTACACAGCAAGGTGACGCAAAACAAGCGGCTGAACTTTAATTTGGGTCGTGCTAACAAGGAGATTACCCATGTTAGGTAGGCTTCTGCTCAATTAGGCCACGTGGCCAATGACAGATAAAATAAAAAACATGTAAAATATGAACTGAGTCAATTAGCATTATAAAACTACAAGTTTATTGCACAGTACAATGAGTTTTTCCCTTCAGCATGCACATGCCAGAACTGTTGATGTTTTATACTTTCAGCTGAATGTTACTCAAAAATCATACCCAAATTAATAGAACCAAACTTCATCTTCGTATGTGCATACACTTTCACAAAAGACTATCCTGCATTTATTTATGGTTGATGGGCTTATCCAATATTTTCAATTAAAGGCAATTAACTCAAGTATTTGAAGAAAATCCTTAATAAATTATTTTTTAGCTGAACTGAGGTTTGAGATCATTTGGGAATGAAACAGGGAGTCAATTAACAAACAAACAAAAAAGAAGCCTTGATTACCCATTGGTCATCTCAACAATTGTTTGGATCACCTCTGCTCATCATCACCGTATGCTCCAGTTTTTGAGCATTCTGCTTAGCACATTAATTACCACAGTTAAACAAGACAGCAAATCAGTCCACATCTTCAACTAGAGAAATTCCCTCCTTTTTTTCCAGCTTGGATACCTGCAAGTTAAAAGGAAACCATTTCAATAGTAAAAAGAAGTTTGTACTTCATGTCCTCCTGTCGTTTCAGGCTTCCATCTCAAAACAGTGTAGAGCCCAGACTAACAGGAACTGACAGTGGGATACGCTCTATACAACTGGGTGAACGAACTTGTTAGGAACAGTCAAAAGGGAAGGTCAAACTTTCTTCCCACCAACCCCCTTAATCTCTCCCTGGCTCATGGTCCCATCGGTTCCCAGTCAGTCCACTTCGTTTGGCTGACCAAGGAGTAAGCCAAGCACCAAAACCATCTCAGAAGCCAGGAGAGACAGGAAGGGGAGACAACACCGCCCCTTTCAGTGACAGCTGTCAGATCAGATCAGATCAGGCCATAACCTGGAACCCTGCCCATAACAGACAGCCTAGAATAATCAAAATGAGCACAGGAAATGATTCCCATACACACACACACTTTTATAAAACTGGCCTTCACTGTTCTTAAAACTTCAGAAAATCTTATATTAAGCTAAGCTGCTGTTAAGACTAACAATACAAATGGTTTCAGAAAGGATTCTAGAAGCTCATGGAAGACAGACCAAGATCATAAACTAAACATGATGTTTTGCAAAGTAGTTCTAACTTTGGGAAATTCAGTTCTACATTCCCCCCAAATCTGTGGGGCTATATAGGGAAGGGCTCTATAAATTCCCTGTTCTTATGTTCTTCCTTCAACATCTGCTACTGGTTGTGAAAGACACGTACAACTATACTCAGGTTGTTAAATCTGTTGTTCTAACCAAACACACCTAATCTCGTGGTATGACCAGTAAGCACTGGAAAAAGCAGAAGACAGACTGCAGATACCTAATCCTTGGGGACAGGTGTGCCAGCTTTCTTCTGAGCTATGTCACAATTCCTTTAAATTATGGCAGCTATTAAGGCCCCAATTAATGTTTTGGCAACTAGAAACTGTTAATGTGCATGCTCTGACCACACATCCTTTCCCTCGGAGGTAACTCAAAGGCAGAAGCTACAGACGGTGCTACTGGAGTTCCTAGGGGTGCTCTAACCCACTAGAAATTTCATCACCCAGGTAGAACCTTCAGCTAGGGAGAGCTGAATGACATTGAGGGCAAACTGGGCAATTCCCAGCAGATGATATGATTTCAACCTCCTCTTACACGAGCTGATAACTAAATTGACTTGACTACACTACAAACATCCAGAGGAGAAAAGGACTCTCCACAAATCCTACAAATTTCTGCTGGAAATTAGGACTCAAATCCATTTCCCTTTACTACTGAACTCAAGCTATAACATGATTCTTCTACAGAAAAACCTGGCATTACATAACTAAAGGTGTTTTCTGGCAAAACTATATCATTTAGAGTTTATGCCTTATTTTCACAGTCCTGTTACTATGCCAGAAACATTATCCTACAGAGTGATTCTCTTCAGAATTACAGTTGTGCTGAATATGCTTAGTAAGTGGAAAACCTTAACAGAATCACAGAATGGTTACAGTTGGAAGGGAGCTTAAAGATCACCCAGTTCCAACCCCCCTGCCATGGGCAGGGACACCTCCCACCAGACCAGGTTGCTCCCATCCAGCCTGGTCTGGAACACCCCAGGAATGGGGCAGCCACAGCTTCTCTGGGCAACCTGTTCCACCACCCTCACAGGAAAGAATTTTTCTGGTATCTCATCTAAATCTCCCCTCTTTCAGTTTGTAACCGTTCCCCCTCATCCTATGGATCCCCTCCCTGACCAAAAGTCCCTCTCCAGCTTTCCTGGAGCCACTGTAAGGTACTGGAAGGCTGCTAGAAGATCTCCCCAAGAGCCTTCTCTTCTCCAGGCTGAACAACCCCAACTCTCTCAGCCTGTCCTCACAGGAGAGGTGCTACAACCCTCTGAGCATCTTTGGGTCCTCTGCTGGACTTGTTCCAACAGGTCCATGTCCTTCCTGTGCTGAGGACTCCACAGATGGACACAGCAGAGTAGTATTCCCTTTCTTGTATAGGGCAGATCTGACTTGCAATAATACAAGTCATTATGTTCCAGTCTTGCAAAAAAACTATCTGCAATAATGAGTTCTCAGTTCAGGTTAATGCTGAACTTTATCTGGTCAGGTTACATAAGGTACCTACATAAGGTTCTTCCCCAAGATTCTTCCCCAAACTTGACTCTCAGTTTACAGGAATATGTTGCAATGACCCAGTACCCTTGCACAGCACAACTGCTATTACATACAAATCTAGTTACAAGAGCTAAACATACAATATCATGGATCATTAAAATACCTTAATCAGATTTACTGTAACCATAAAATAATTAAATTTTAGTCCAGACCCTAGAAAAAATATTTTACCCAACTCCCATTGAGCCCAAGGAACTTTTGTCCTGGACTTCAGTAGGAAAAAGTCCAAAATGATGGAAAAAACTCCATCATGCAAACCTACAAAAAACCAGTGCCGCACATGGTAGCTTTTATCCTAGGTTTCACGGTAATAAAACACTATTACAGCATGTCTGGCATTTCATGGGCGAGGGAATTAATATTTTATTACATATATAAACACATTATTAAAAGTAATTGGGGTGTAAAAAAAAAAATCTCTGGCAGAAAAAAAAAAAATCTTCAAGGTGTTAAAATTCCTCAGCCCAGCACTTTTGCCATTAAAAAAAGAGCACACATTAAAATAACGTCAAAGGTGTAAACTCCAAGCTACAAAAAGCTAAGCACAGTTCCGACACACTGCTCAAACCCAGTGCTGTAGCGTTAGTGCTGCTGCCTTTGACCAAACCCGGGTTTGTGAGTCAACAGACTCCAGACTCAGACGAGGTATTGTTGTAGAAGCAGGGAGGAGAAGCATTCACAATTAATTGCTGCCTCATTCTGCCTTTTCCCCATGCAGATGTAGGTCAAGTCTTAATCTCGCAATTAAGAAGATCCCTTCTGACAGGTCCTGAACTGTAACCCAAACACATAAGCTTGCACTGGCACGAGACTTCACAAGTACAGGTACAGCTATTAGTTTCTGGCCTCGTGCATATGTTCTCTTTTTCTCTTCTTGCTTTCCCAGCGATATGACAAGCTGTACTTAAAAGAAGAAAAATGGAAAAAAACCAAACCCAACCAACCAACCACCCACCAGCCTACAAAGGAAACGGATAATTCTTACCCTTGTAGTTACATGAAAAGAACAATCACATTTATTTCTCTATTATCCTAAATGCTAGCTGTCTTTTGCTGGATATTCACCAGAACTAGGCTTGTCCAATTGTGTGGACTTCAAATAAAAATATCACTCATAAGCAGCAGAGGGCACTTACCTGTTTATCTATACACCTAAATTGCCAGGACCAGGTGGTGTTATAAAGGAAAGGCCTCAGGTCAAATCGGTTGTCATCTGGACTGTAGTTTTCAGCGTGGTAGGAAGGAGTGAGGGTGGTCATTTTATGTCTGTTAATGGAATACATCCTGAAGAAATGCTTAACCTTTGATGCCACCTGGTGTACAAAGAATATAGCTTTTAATCACATGAAGATTCTTAGTATTTACAAATTCAGCTGAGAATGTGTTCTAGCTTTACACTTTACACTCCATTTTCTTCCATTAACATTCACATAAATTAACTACCACTAGTACCATGAATTACTGTGGATGACCCTATCTACAGGAGGCATTTAAGACCATTTTCAGACACCACCTCGGTCTCTGCGCCCAGCATTTACCAACAAGGAAGTGCCTTGTAAGAAACGTCAATGAGCACAAGCCTCTGCAACTCAGGTGATAAACTGAACTTTTTCCTTTATGCACAAGAAAGGAAGAACTACTCAACAGCAGAGCAGATGCCTCTTCAGTGTAAATGAACTTTCAAAACAAAAGCCATTTTCTGTCTCAGAATATGTAACCAAAAAGGCATCAAAGAATAGTCAGCCATGTTTATTTCAGAGAATAGTTTTCCCCAGAAGTTACAGTTCTGAAGTAACTGTTTTCAAATTACTCAATTACTGTTTAAACAATTTGCAACACAGAAAACAAGCTCCATTCATTTAAGAGAAACATACCATTTTTTCCAGCATGTTCTACCTGTGTAGAATAACCTCTAAACACAGAATAAAGAAACTATCTCTTTCACTTGAAGGAACTCCACTCAGCCTTTCTCCAAATATTTTAATGTCTATTTTGGCAAAGACATAAAAAGAATAAATCAAATATGTAATATTACCTCTCTTGGAGTACAAATTTCCTTCCACATATTAATCAGCTTACAAAACATACTGTATGGTCCAGCCTTTGCAATTTTTCTTAATTTGCCATAGATTGAGAGCTCTGCATACGTCATCCCCATATCTGCCTGTAAGCAAATACGTAAAAAGTCACTGAAAATTTTAACTAGGTGATTTATCACTAATAGTTTTATGGAGCAATTACAATAACCCAGCTTAATCAAAGAAACACCAAAATTAAATTGCCAGTGACCAAAAAGACAAAAGAGGTAGTAATATTATGAGCATAAATTAAAAGTAACCCTTTGCTTTATCATAAAGGGTGTAACAGTATCCTATGGTTAAGCATCCAACAGCCCTTAGAGGTAGTCGCCAGGCTTACCAGTCCTCCTGTATCCATGCAGGTAACAAAGGGAAAGCAGGGGGGACACAAGAAGAACAGCTCTGCCACCAGCCATTTCACTAGCAGTAAGGTCCCAATTGACTCTCTTTTGATACTAAGAAACTTTAAAACAAACTCAATTTCTGAACACTCATCCTTCTAAGCGCCCAAAACGTAAAAATGTTTAAAATAAGTTAATCTGCTGTTTTGGAAACTCTTGTCATGATACATAAGGCTGGTGTGGCATACTAGTGCCTTGTCAGTGGCTTTAATATTGTTTTCAATAGGCTTGACTAGTTATCGGGCAAAAAAAACAGATTTTGGGATAACGCTTACCAGGGCATTACCTCATCAGTTTGAGCCACTTGTCCATCCACCAGGGGCTCTAACTCTGCAGTGGGTGGAGCTGACATGATGCTGTAAGAAAGAGGTAACAAGAAAAACATGAACTCTATCCAATCTCATGAGTCCTTGTTAATAAACAGCCTGATTTGTTAAAAATCAAGTGCCTTATTTGAAGCTTTTTCAGGGCATAAGCTGTTAAAGGAGTAGGTAACTCTAAAGAAGTGTTACTTACAAGCTGTTCCAGGTATAAAAAGCAAAGTAGAGAAAACCAAACCGTTAAGCCCACAACATGCTGCATACAAATACAGTCACCAAACTGCACTGCTTCACCACTCACCTTCTGAGGGCCGTGAGCTGGAAATTTTCAATGCAATATTGTATGAAGTTCTTCAAATCAGTCTTGCTGATTCCACCAATGGGATTTATATCAGCACTGGAGCAATCGTACTTTGTCAAGTAACCTCGGAGACTGAGCAAGAGAGGAAATTGTATGTAGTAATAGTAAATGATAATGTAACATTAGCATATATAATATATATAGTTTATACTGTAGAGAATATATATCTGTAGTATAAATACAGGAAGAAACTGACGTATTGTTAATGTATTTATAGACAAGGGGCAAACATGTTCAACTGCAACAGTGGTATCCCAAGGCCATGAAATTAACAAGAGGAGGAAGACAATATTTTAAACACTTATGAAGCACTGCAAAACTGCCCATGTTAAGGTAATATATTTGAAGAAAAACAATTAAAACACTGTACTGACCAATTAAAGAAACATAAACACTTAAACACCTATGGAATAGGCACAGGCTGCTCTCCCAGCTTTTGAGGTTATCAGTCTCACAATGGGGATTGCTTTTCTCACAAAGGCCTGCAGTGACACAAATAGTCAGCTCTCACAACAGTATTCCAGACTTTTAAAATCTGTTTTTCAATTCAGACTTCTCAACTTAATTTCTGTTGCAGCAATTGAAAATACAACAAACAACAGATTGGAAAGTTAACCTGGTAACTGCACAGGCAAACTCTACTGACAACAGCTAGGGAAGGAACAGCACTTTATTGGAGGGTCTGTTTACAAAGGCCTGCAGTGACAGGACAAGGGGCAATGGCTTCAAGCTGGAGAAGAGCAGATTTAGACTGGATATTAGGAATAGGTTGTTCACTATCAGGACGGTGGAACACTGGAACAGGTTGCCCAGGGAGGTGGTTGAGGCCCCTTCCCTGGAAATACTCAAGGTGAGGCTTGATGAGGCCCTGGGCAACCTGGTCTAGTTGGGGGTGTCTCTGCTGACTACGGGGAGGTCGGACTAGATGACCCTAGAGGTCCCTTCTGGCCTGGACCATTCTATGTTCTTAGCTTGTTACATTTTCTGAGTAATAATCTACACTGGGATTTGGTAGAACTGCAAGGAAATGCAGTGACCTGTTCCCAGTTCACCTGGTTTTACATTTCTAACTTTCACTAACCTTTCATCCACGTTGGCTGATCCCAGCACCAGAAGTCCCCCTGGCATCCCACGAGTCCAAAGTGTCAGCTGAGCAAACAGGTAGGCGAGGACCATTCTTATTCTAGCCTGCAAAGCAAAAATTAAAAACATAGCAAATTTACAGATTATTTTATTAGTCAGTTTCCTAAAAAAGCCCATAAAGAACAAAAGGAGTAAATGTTAATGCAAGAAGGATGGTCATGTGGAGAAGATGTCAAACACACATAGGAAAAACACCTTCAATACCCACTACTGCCACAGACTTACATGACTGGGAAAGTGTATTCTACTCAGAATTGCAGAATAGGGAATAGTTGCCATTTCTATCTCATACAAGCGCTAATAACGATCCACGAGGGATGAAGTATGCAGATAAACCATCTGCCTAAAAATCTCTTCTACCTTCTAAAACCAAGGACATCTAGGACTTGGAATGACTAAGCTTGATATCTCACACAGAGGCTTTTAAAGGCTGGCAACATTCACGAAAGGGAAGCCTGGTCTTACATGAGCAATATTTTTGAGTCTTGACCTGCCACGATCCTAATGGACTCAGACCTGTCTGTTAGAATACTTTGCTGCTCATTTTCCTGACCTGGCAACTTTCTTCTGGGATGCTTTTCCAAACAGCATCTAAACCGATGCTATTGATGGGATACACGCACGTACTGCTGCTTCCTGACCATCCTATAAAAGTCACAAACAACAATTATCTTGGTCTTCTCCTGAGTTCTGTGGGATTATAGATTTCTGCTGCCAACAGGCATATCCTGGAAGGCCATGAATCTTTAGGGACACACCACAAGTTCAGGTTTTCACAGCAACGCAAAAGAAATGCCACTTTTACCTGATCCCGCGTACATGAAACACACCTGCACATTCTGAAGTGCCAGGTTTTCTCTGCTGCTCCCTCCGTAGACAGAAAAACGGGGCATTCGACCTGTCACCATGCTGAAAATTCCCACAACAGCTTTCACAGCCGCATCAATGTTCAGATTGATGTGATAGCTGAGAAGAATTCAAGCAGAAGTGACTCAACTAGCACAATCTATATAACTGTATATGCATTTTATATTTGACTATAGAAAATAGCATAAAAAAAAAAAGAAACAAAACCCCACCCATCAAATAATGTTTTGAGGCCCCTCCCATTTCAGATCTGCTATGGAGAATAGCAGTTTCCAGAGTTTGTTTCCAAATTCCCATATCCTAAAGCTGCTAAGTTTGCCTCACATTTATACGCTTAAATTATAATATCTGTAATACTCCTACTTATCACACCTGCTATTTTTCTCCCATTTTTCCCTATTTTAGAGTCTGAAAGCTTTAGATTATAGTCTTTTACAGAACATTATTTTTTTTTCTCCCAGCACTTCTCAACTTGTACCTGCCTATTTGCTCAGCCAGGAGTTTAGCCCTGTTGCAAGTATCCTGGGAAGAGTTCTCGCTGGCCATATAGCAAGTGGTAAAGATACGCTTGCAAAATTCTCGAGGATCCTCGGGGACATAGGTCTCATCATTCACAATCCTGCGCGCATCAGCCAGCACATCTGCATCTGGGGACAAAGCAGAAGAAATAGAACAGAAGTGGAAATTGTTGTGCTCCTGCTATCCAGGTTATGTAAATATCTTGTACCTTTCTTGCATCCCAGTTAAGCTTTTCACCGCCCCTCACAACTAAGATGATTCCATCATGTAACTCCCCGAACAGTTCTTCTTCATATATCAAATAAAAGTATTACTAATTTTGCTCCTAATTTTGAACATGGAACTATTAAGTCCTTTTTTCCTATGCCTTAAAGAAACTTCACATAAATACAATATAATATGTACAAAATCTTAGCTAAATATGTATAGTCTACTTAAAGCCAGTTTAAGAGCTTGAATCATGCCCAACCGTGTTTTGTAGTGCTGAATTTAACTAGAGAAGAAGATTCTCACGTTAAACTGAAATCACAAAACCACATCAGCTAACACATTGAACATTGCTCTTGACAAAAACTAGTCTGAGTTCCACATCCAATTCTTAAACCCAAAATTAAAACTATTAAGCTAATTCAAGAGCCTGAAATCTGGATGCACATTTTCGCTGGAATTTCTGAAGAGATAAAAAGGATTCCATTAGAACAACTGGGGAAGAGTCCTCTTGTGTGATCTCTTGCATCTATTGCCCCCAGTTAATATTAACTTGGTGATAACCATTAGTAAGCACAGCTAAGCCAGACATGCACATCTACTTACTTCCATTCCTGACTGCCAGGCAAACCTGGTGACACATGGAGTACACTATGCAAGCTGTAGCTGAGCTGTCGATTCCACCACTAAGAGGCAGGAGAAATCCTGCCTTGAAAATAAAAAGAAAGAAGGCATTCCAATTAGCAAAATTAGAAAAACATACATTGTATCATTCAGAAACATAACTGCTGTAAAAAAAGAATTACATATGCGTTGTTCAAGTCTGCTTACCTTCTGCTGCAGAAAACCAAGCAAACCAGAACTCACATAAACTGGATGATCTAACAAGTAGTCAGTGTATACCCTTTAGCTAGAAATACTTCCATTATGTCTTTACCCTCTAGTGAGGCAGAAGAGCATATAAAAAGGATTGAGGCTTTCACATATATATTTCGCTATTAAACTCAATAACTTGTTCACGTCACTCTGCTTATTTTAAAAATCTCCATTATTCCATTAAAATATTTTCCTAACTGAAAAAACCAGCGTTTGAAAGAAAAGAAATCCCCTTTATGAGGTAATCTTGACTGTTGCCTTCAAAGAAATCACAATTCCTGTGGTAAAGGTCTGAAAAGCATACTGAGGTCACACTTTGCATACAGGCTGAACAACCTACCAGTGAAAAACTCAAACCTTGCACCTGGGACTAACATCACTTTGCACGAACAGCAGCACAGGACAGCAATCTGTACTGTCCCTGGGACAAAGGAGATGCTTATGTCAAGGCAAAGAACACAATCAGTTGTTCTTACCTGTTTGCTGCGCCTTAAATAGTCCCAGAGCCAACATGCAGGACCAAGGCTGGAATTACAGAACATGGTCATTCCAAGAAGGTCATGGAATAAGACTTAAGCAAGTTAAGGTATCTCTTCCAAAGAGATACTTTCTTTACTTAAACATAACCCATAAGATCTTATGGGTTTTGTTTAAATCCAAATAATTTTCAAGCAACAGATTCTGTGATTACCTGATCTCCTCCTCGGGACTATGATGTCTCCACTGGATTGGCGTACATGTTGGTACAGCTACATCATCAGAACATGACAGAGCAAAATCCACTTTTACCCTGGGATAAGGCTTCACTTTACTTGCCTAAGCAATGATACACAAGAATTGGGAAGACATCCATTTTAATGCAGCATAGACCTATAAAACACCAGATCTATAGAACACTGAAAATCGAGACGTGGAAATACTTTTAAGATTCAATAACTATTACAAACTTGGCAGAGTTTACAAACATAACCTCCATAAAGAATTCTTACCGCTAAGTTCCGAGATGAAATCTCTGCTCTGTAACTTCGAACATCCTCCAAATCCAGAGTGGCAACCAGCACCTCCTATGGAAAGCCTTTCAACATTAGATTGAATCTACCCAGACAGATAAAGAATGTTTGACAGGCCTGGACTATAAAAAATATTGGGGAAGAAGAACGCATGCAACTTTTTTCCATACAGATTTTTATGCTGACTGCACAAATCACTTCTGACTCAGCAGAATCGCTTACATTAAAGGCAGCACAACTGACTCGCTTCACTGAGTGCACCAGGATGCTCATAAACCAAATGGATTTATAGCACTTGTCAGGTGGCTGAACAATAGATTCTCCAGCAGTTGAAGCAAAGGACAAGTGGAAAAAGCAAGAAGCGTACTGGGGAAAGGGAGGAATTTTACTAATGTTTGTAAGTATCTAAAGGGTGGGTTGAGGGAGGATGGAGCTGAACAAGGCAGAACACAGGAAGTTCCATACAAATATGCGAAAAATACTTCTTTATGGTGATGGTGACAGAGCCCTGGCAGAGGCTGCCCAGGGAGGGTGTGGAGTCCCCTTCTCTGGAGACCTTCAAGCCCCACCTGGATGCAGCCCTGAGTGATGTGCTCTGGGCAATCCTGCTTTAGCAGGGGAGTGGGACTGGGTGATCTCTAGAGGTCCCTTCCAACTCTGACAATCCCCTGATTCCACAGATAATGTGAAGAAACCTACAGCTTTGATGACAAATCTACTGGGAAAAAGCTCAATCTGCCAAACCAGGTCATAATTTGTCCTCTTTTTTTTTTTTTTTAATTAGATAAGGGACTATAAATTAATAGTGTCTCTCCTACACAGGGTGATTGTGTATGTGAATGTTTTCATAAAGTTCCCCCACTGTGAAAGCTCTTCTTCACTCACAAAAGCAGAAGAGCTACTGAAGATCACATCTGGGCAATTTGGCTAGGAAAACCCTTGGGGCCAGTTGAATAATATAGTAAAAAATAATTTAATTTTTTTTTTTTTGGTCCAGAGACACAGACTTAGTATCTGGAATGTCTGGAAAGCGTTGAGCATAAACATAGTAACACTAATTCCACCTGTACATAGAAAGCTGGAAGTTGAGTATCTTACCACATCATCAAGTGAAAACTGGGATCCTTGTGCAACTGTTTCTCCATTCATTGAAATCATGGCACAGCCATCGTAATACAGACGATCACCATCACAGCCTTTCTGGTTGGCTAAAACATATATTCCACCATTCTGGGAGGAAAACAAAGATGAAGACAAAAAAATGCCCTTCAGAATACAGCACCTGACAGAATGTTAGAAGACAAAAATGCTATTTCTCTGTTCCTGTCCCTACAATCGTCCTGTCTTTACACTGTGAATGGATTTAGGGCTGGGGCTCCCTCTTGTAATTTGAAAAAGCACTTTGCATGTGATATACGTGACAGAAGCAAGTAACTACACGAGTACATGTAGTAAGTGAGCTCTGGGCCTTTCACACTGTTGGAAAACAGGAGCCTTCTGTATTACCAAGAGTCATTNGAGTGGGACTGGGTGATCTCTAGAGGTCCCTTCCAATTCTGACAATTCCCTGATTCCACAGATAATGTGAAGAAACCTACAGCTTTGATGACAAATCTACTGGGAAAAAGCTCAATCTGCCAAACCAGGTCATAATTTGTCCTCTTTTTTTTTTTTTTTAATTAGATAAGGGACTATAAATTAATAGTGTCTCTCCTACACAGGGGGATTGTGTATGTGAATGTTTTCATAAAGTTCCCCCACTGTGAAAGCTCTTCTTCACTCACAAAAGACGAAGAGCTACTGAAGATCACATCTGGGCAATTTGGCTAGGAAAACCCTTGGGGCCAGTTGAATAATATAGTAAAAAATAATTTAATTTTTTTTTTTTTGGTCCAGAGACACAGACTTAGTATCTGGAATGTCTGGAAAGTGTTGAGCATAAACATAGTCACACTAATTCCACCTGTACATAGCAAGCTGGAAGTTGAGTATCTTACCACATCATCAAGTGAAAACTGGGATCCTTGTGCAACTGTTTCTCCATTCATTGAAATCATGGCACAGCCATCGTAATACAGACGATCACCATCACAGCCTTTCTGGTTGGCTAAAACATATATTCCACCATTCTGGGAGGAAAACAAAGATGAAGACAAAAAAATGCCCTTCAGAATACAGCACCTGACAGAATGTTAGAAGACAAAAATGCTATTTCTCTGTTCCTGTCCCTACAATCGTCCTGTCTTTACACTGTGAATGGATTTAGGGCTGGGGCTCCCTCTTGTAATTTGAAAAAGCACTTTGCATGTGATATACGTGACAGAAGCAAGTAACTACACGAGTACATGTAGTAAGTGAGCTCTGGGCCTTTCACACTGTTGGAAAACAGGAGCCTTCTGTATTACCAAGAGTCATTCCCTCCAAATAGAGGGGGCTGCACTTCTAAGTTGTAATTCTAAATTCAAATTGAGATTGAGAAAAGCCAGAAGACGACAGAGCTGCGTTTGGATTATCCGAGTATAGAGCAGATATTGATAAATGTAACCAAAGCATGTTAAATCACAATGACGAAGCAGCTGAACAAATTAAACATTTTTCACAGTGAAAAGCACTTCCATTACTTTGGTTTTGTCCCCATCACTGTTAGACAGGATTACAGTCTAGTAACTACATCTCTTCTCTTCTTTAAAATAGAATTTTCAAAGTAGAAAATATCATATATTTTAAGTAAGATGATTGGGGGGGAGGGGAAAAAGTCCAACTTTAAACACCGATTTCTATTTCCCCTTCCTGATACAGTTATTGCTATTTCTCCAACTCAACGTGGCTATGTGACTGTAAATCTGGAATGAAACTAACAACAAGGGCTGTCAAGGCCTCTGCACTCATGCTATGTCTTGTCATAGGAGAGGAGACTGTTATGAAAAGTTAGATGCATAATCAAACAAATATTATACATATTTTTTTAAATATATACCTTTGCTGTGGCAGAATTCACCAAATCCACCCGGGCGTGAGCCTTCCGCAGCACGTGGTGACTCCCTGAAGAGTTGGTGAAAATTTCCACGCCGTCAAGTCCCATTTCAATGTGAGGGCTGTCAAAGCAAATGGCAGAAAAAAATTCAGCTCACAATGCTGGGGCTGCTACCAGTTAAAACCAGTGACGAATAAAAACATCTATGTCACTGTCAGTTTTCTGCCTGTCTTAGCTTGAACAAGGCAAAAAAAAAAACCAAACCAAACTGTTTTCTTGCATTGCCTGATTCTTTCATCAAAGACCAGTAGTGGCTGCAGAGGGAAGAAGGACTTTTGCTCTTGTTCTAAATGCAATGCCTTCTACTTTACCTGCATCTCAAGGAAAGAGAGAATAAGAAACCTTGGTCTGAAATGGCAACATGGAGATACTCTTGCAAGGTCTGTTGTCCCATTTTCCTTCTCTCTCAGTAAATCCAAAAACAGAAGCAAATCAAACCATGAGAAGGAAAATACTTTCCACTGCTGTTCTTTTTCCAATGGCAAAAGAAAAAAATATTAAAAAAAAAAAAATACATCTTTGTAACACACCACACATGCTGAAGTTACAAGGAAATGAATGTTCGTAACTAGGAGATCTGGAAAACCATCGGGAACATTGTGTTTATTTCATGTTAATTACAACAGCTTTCATGTTTTTCGTATCTCCAGCCCCACCCGGCATCAGACCTTTGTGAGCAGGATCTTCTTTGTCATTGGGAAGAACTTTAAATTGTGACAGGAACTAAAATAATAACAGGAAATATTATTTGAGGGCACTAGGCTTTGTTTGCTCTTAGTGACTTTGTTGTTTCCTTCTGTGTCGTCTGAGGCAGGTTAAAAAAATAAAGTAGAAGGCTTAAACTAACAACTAAATCGGAAAAAAAACCCTGATACATCTCAAAGTGATGCTTCTAGAAACCTATGCTCTAGCTTGACAAACGTATGAGAGCTCAATTTGTCTGTCAAGTGGAATACTTCAGGGAGTTGGTCAAAGCCAAAAATAAATCGAATAAAAGCAATTAAAATAAAAAGATTTAATAGTAGTTTCACATTTTTGAGACTAGGTGCAGCAGGTGGGAATAATACAGGATTATTAGTAGGAGGAAAAAAAAAAAATCAACACTACAAATTGATACAAAATAAACTTTGTCACTTTGATCTTAGATCAAGCTACAGAGATGGACCCAGAGAGGACACTTCAACCTCAGGTTGAACTAACAGCTGAAGAGTATCTGGAATGTGAGCTCCGTATTTATTTGCCATTTATTTCCTTGGGTCACCTTTCTCATTCCGCTTCTTTTAGGTATTTTTCTCCTGCCTTCCACTTCAAAGGAATTTAGCTTAACCACCTAAAACAGCCTTTTGCCATCCTGCATGCAGCTTAGTGAAATCTTCCCCACGATACATTTATTGCTCCTAATTATGTTTTGGCTCACAGGCACTTTCTGAAAGATATACTACATACAAGAATAATAAGCAGATTTTTTTGAAAGATTTTTTTAAGGTAGGTCCCAGGTATGTTTTTGTTTACTTCTCGTTTCTTCTTCTCCTTTACCTGTTCGGTGCCCAAAGTTCTTCACATATTTCTGCTCCGAGGCAGGTATCTTTGGTGGCTAGTACTGCATCCCCAAAAGGAACAGTTTCCTGAAAAAAAATAAAAACAAGAGCATCCTTATACACAGGTAGTAGAAGAATCTATTCAAGAAATTAACTACAAATCTTCAAAAAAGAAAAAATAACAAGAAACACCCCAAAATCAAAAAACTTAATACTCATGTGAAACGTGTGACGTGACATCAATCACATTACACCTTCCTTCATTTATACCAACTAAAAAAAACCCAAAAGCTCTAAACTGCAAACTTCTGGTTTGTACTGAAATTTTGTGTTGAAATTTCAGTAGGATTCAGGTCCAGCGCTTTGTTTCAGAGCGGCACAACTGCTTTTGAACTAAACAATCTACAAAACAGAGGCAGACTTTTGCTAGGAATAACGTTCTTGCTTTAGCAGGAAATAACCTTTTAGACCCTTCTGAATCAAAAAGGTTAATTTTTTTTTAATTTATCTTTTATCCTCAAAATACATACTCATTTCTAGTCTCAGGCACAGATAAACTCAGTACCAAACTGTGCAAAATAAGACAATCAAGGACCTGTAAATACAAATAACAGGCAAATTTAAAATTTACTTGCTTTCCTGCCAAATACTAACACAAACAAGTTTAAATTGTGCTCTCATTGAATGTAACAGAGAGCTGTCACTGGAAGCTATGAATTTGCAACACAACTGGCAGCAGAATTTGGTGTATTAGAGTTTTATGCCACAAATTCTATTCATTTAAATTGCTGAATCTGGAAGATGCCAAATTTAAAGTGAAAAAAATCCTTTACAAATTTACCTGTCCGGTCACCTCCTGAATTATCCTGGGTAGAAAATACTCCTCCACATGCCTAAAACAGATTTATAGGTTGTGAATACATCGTTAGGTAAATCACAGCATGAAAATTCATTCTCATCTCCACATTCTGCCACCTTCTAACGCTGACTAATGAAATTGTACTTCAGTTGTACAGAGCTGTGTATGTTTAAAAAATAAAAAAGGACCTTCATACTTTCTGGGAAATTGATGAGAAATGTCAAGATTATAATCCGGCAATATCCCACATTGCTTCACACATACATGGTAAATGATGCTCCTTCCTAGCTATAAACTGGACCTGACAAAGATCACACCAAAGTCAAGTATCAAATAAAAGTTTCTCTTTTTGCAGCGTTACTACACGAGTAACTCAGAACTCATCTGGAATGGACTGGGACAGATGCTCAGGGGCTCCCTCAAAAGTCCTTTACGGAGACCATCATGTCAGAACCATTCCCTGACCTCAGGATGAGTACACAGCATCAGAGATGACCATCAAGCACATTCTGCAGCATCACAAGGTACACAGCTTTCATCCCCTGCAGTCATTAGAATTCTCTCACCCGGTTCACATTGCTTTTTCCAGTTTAATATTGAAGATGATGCAGCAATCGAGCCGATAAACACAGGCTCTTCCAATCCTGAACTGCACAGAGTTAGAAGGTAGACACCAGGAAAACGACACCACTACACTGGTTGCAGGATCATTCAGCCACACTTTTCCTTCCAGTTCAGCAATTTAGAGTTTGCTTGTACTTAATGAACTCAGTAACTCTGCTTCAGTTTTGTACCTTAGCTGACTGTCTTGCTGCTCACCCTGAAGCCGCACTGATACACTGCTGTAAAGATTTCAATCCTTCTGCTGTGGCTTTTAAATACAAATTTTAACAGTAACCAGCCTACCTTGCTTTGCTCCACGGGGTAAACCATCTCAGTTCCCTGTAGTTTCCTGCGTTTGCCAGAGATATTTTTGGTCTGATAAGAAGAATTTTCCTTAAAACATAAAACAAAACAGCCAGGGCAAGTTAAGACCTGATGTACAGCCAAACGTTAATTAAGATTAAATAAGAACACGAATTAACACCAAATCTCTTTTCCTCTTATGATGTCCATTAAACAACTACTACCTACAATAATTTGTGAAGTTTCTGTTTGCAGACCTAAGGGCTTTTTTCTGGAGTCTTTCAGAAAGCTGTGGAAATTTAGTTTCTACAATTTCAGAAAGGGAAAAGAGATAACGTAAAACATGAGTTCTCTCTAAAATATAGTAGGACAACTCCGTCGCTCTACATAGCGCTGAAGAACCTTTCTTGGAGGCCAAACAGACCTCTGAAAGGACGTATTCCTTATCTCATAAAACATGTCAAAAACTACTTACTTATTTAAAAAGATCACTCGACAATTGTAACGGACGTTTCTGTGCAGAACAGGCCTGTGAAAATAAGTCGAGCAATCAGTTTCATTACATGAAATTTTTTTTTAAAAGCTACAGAATCTACTTCACTGCAAAAAAAGAATATTTTTAAGACAATACTTTATCACAGAATGCTATGGGCTTGGAAGGGACCTCTGGAGATCATCTAGTCCAACCCCCAAAAAAACCACAATAGATCAAGTTTTAGCTTCTAATTTTTTTCATTCAAATAATTGTTTGCAAAAAGATGAGAGTTACTGACCATTGTGTCAGTCTCAGACATATCAACTTCTGCCAGAGCACTGCAATGCCTGAGAAACACAACCAGGCCAGAAGATTTTCCCCGGCTGAACTAACTTATTTAATCAAACTTGACCCCCTGTGACACTACCAGGTTAGTTTTATGCTTTTATCTAAATACTAAAACAAGCAGGTGCATATATGTTAATTTTACAGTTACAGTTTATCACTGTCAGCACGTGACTTTGCCATACACATATCATAGAATGGTTAGAGTTGGAAGGCACCTTGAAGAACATCGAGTTCCAACCCCCTTGCCATGGGCAGGGACGCCTCCCACCAGACCAGGTTGCTCCAAGCCCCATCCAGCCTGGCCTTGAACACCTCCAAGGATGGGGCATCCACAGCTTCTCTGGGCAACCTGTTCCAGTGTCTCACCACCCTCACAGCAAACAATTTGTCGTATACAAAACATATGTTGCATATAAGGATATCTTCAGCCAAAGCAAGTTACATCAGCCCTGACGCTCCTCAAAGAGAGTCAATTTATAAAGCCCTTTGCATTACATATAATACCCCAGGCATGGCTACAGGCTTGGGGAAGTGGGGCTGGAGCTGCCTGGCACAAAAGGACCTGGGGGTTCTAATTGACAAGCAGCTGAAGATGAGCCATCAGTGTGCCCAGGTGGCCAAGAAGGCCAACGGCATCTTGGCTTGTATTAGGAATAGAGTGACCAGCAGAAGTAGGGAGGTGATTGTCCCCCTGTGCTCAGCACTGGGGAGGCCACACCTTGAGTGTTGTGTCCAGTTCTGGGCACCTCAACACAAGAGAGATCTGGAGGGGCTGGAGCGAGTGCAGAGGAGGGCAACGGAGCTGGTGAGGGGCCTGGAGAATAAATCTTGTGAAGAGCAATGGAAGGAGCTGGGACTGTTTGGTTTAAGAGGAGGCTGAGGGGAAACCTCATTGTTCTCTGCAACTACTTGAAAGGACATTGTAGAGAGGTTGGTGCTGGTCTCTTCTCACAGGAAATTAGCGATAGAACGAGAGAGAATGGCTTCAAGCTACAACAGGGTGGGTTTGGACTGAACATTAGGAAAGAATTTTTCACAGAAAGAGTGGTCAGACCCTGGAATAGGCTGCCCAGGGAGGGGGTTGAGTCCCCGTCCCTGAGTGTGTTTCAGAGTCATTTAGATGTGGTGTTGGGGGACTTGGTGTAGGGGAGGAATTTGTAGAGTAGGGCTGGTGTCTGGACTCGATTGATCCCAAGGGTCTTTTCCAACCTGAATGATTCTATGATTCTATAATACAAAGTCCTACCCAAAAGCTTACCCTCAGCCATAGGGTCCAGCCATTAAGGTTCCAAATAACTAACTGTACTTATCCTATTTCTACCTTGAAGGGCTCGACCACCAGAAATCCTTGAAAGGACTGTCTTTCAGAAAGCATTGTGCATGTCACAGGCCTAGTCATGGCAATTAAAAAGGAAGGCAGATCAGTTCTGAAGATGCCTTTACAAGTCTGGTGCAAAGCCCTCGCTATCCAAAACACAGCAGGGGTACCACTCCTAAAAATCTACGCCTTTGTCATCTTTACACCAAAAAATACTTACATTCCCACATCACAGATAATATCTTGAGTAGCTGGAGATTCCAACAGCTTTGCCAGAACTTGAAATGAATGCAAGAGCGTGTCAGACTCGTAATAGTGATCCGAGCAGCCATAACCACTGCACATAAAAACATAAGAAATAAACAATTCAGCCAACACCTGCCCCAGAGCCACAGGACCTGAACTGCTTCCGACCAGGAGCATCCCATCAGTTTGTACAGAACATGTGGGAGCGGCTCTGACGGCATCATCCCTACAGACAGCACCCAAAACACCTCAGCGTCGCTGGGGACATTCCTTCAGGAGCAGCAGCTGGAATCATAAGTTTCCGTGGAGGAAAACTTGCCAAAATAGGTCAAGAAATTAGCGGTACCGGTCAGGTACCCAAGAGAAGAGATTCAGCCTTGTGCTTGCAATGGTCAACGTTTTGATCTGCATCAATGGCTGTGTCCTTTGGGCATTTGAGTGGCATGTGGATGATTTTCTTACTGGCCATTCTTTGGTAATTAATCATAGAATGGTTAAAGTTGGAAGGGAGCTTAAAGATCACCCAGTTCCAACCCCCCTGCCATGGGCAGGGACACCTCCCACCAGACCAGGTTGCTCAAACCCCCATCCAGCCTGGCCTTGAACACCTCCAGGAAAGGAGCATCCACAACTTCTCTTCTAGAATTTCCTTCTAGTATCTCATCTAAATCTCTCTCTTTCAGTTTATAACTGTTCCCGCTCATTCTATGGATCCCCTCCCTGACCAATAGTCCCTTTCCAACTTTCCTGGAGCTGCTATAAGGTACTGGAAGGCTGCTAGAATGTCTCTCCAGGCTGAACAACCCTGACTTTCTCTCAGCCTGTCCTCACAGGAGAGGTGCTCCAGCCCTCTGAGCATCTTTGTGGCCCTCTGCTGGACCTCTTCCAACAGGTCCATGTGCTTCCTGTGCTGAGGACTCCAGAGCTGGACACAGTACTCCAGGTGGGGTCTCACAAAGGCAGAGTAGAGGGGCAGAATCACCTCCTGTGACCTGCTGGCCACGCTTCTTTTGATGCTGTCCAGAACATGGTTGGCTTTCTGGGCTGCCATTGTGCATTGCAAGCTCACATTGAGCTTCTCATCCACCATCACTCCTAAATCCTCCTCAGGGCTGTTCTCCATCCACTCTCCACCCAACCTGTATTTGTGCTTGGGATTGCCATGTCCCAGGTGCAGGACCCTGGACTTGGCATGGTTGAACCTCATGAGGTTTGCATGCGTCTACCACTCCAGTCTATCCAGGTCCCCTCTGGATGGCACCCCTTCTTAACTGAGACTGTGTCACACCCAGAACCCACACAACATGCCCTTACCAGATTTCGAGCTCAGGGCCAAGCCGGTACCGGGCTCCTCGGCTCTTTGCGATGTCAATACCTGGAAGAAGCTGGGATCAAACACTGCCCGCACGCTCGGGCCCGGCCAGCCCTGACCCGGTGCCCCCCGCCCCAGGGCCCGGCGAACCGGACAGTCCAAACTCGGCACAGCCGGACGAGAAACGCCCGGAGGGGAGGAATTAGGGAGAGGGAGGTACCGCCGCCCCACTCACTTCGGAAAATCCTCTCCAGGTTGCCCTCAAAATCCAAGGCCCACTGATTTAGGGCGCAGGTGGCCACAGTCACCGCCCGGCCCATGGCGGCTCCGCCGCTTCCGGGGCGGGCCGGGCCAGGCCTCTGCTGTTGGCAGGATCTACATCCTCCCCTCGCCGTTAAAATAACTCAGTGCAAAGCGTCGGTAACTGCTACTTTACAGGCTCACGCCGACCTGCTTTAATTGGCGGTGGCCGCCGTTCTCCCGCGGAGGCGCTGCCAAAAGACCGGCCGCCCTTTCTCCCGCCCCGCTCCCACCGGGGACCCCGCGACCTTCCCCCGCCGTCACGCCCACCCCGTCTTCCCAACCAATGGGGTGGCGAGGAGGGGAGAGAGCACGGCGAGGATTGGTCAGGAAAGAGAGGCGGGGCCAGGAGGGTGCTGGCCTGAGGAGAGCGGCGGTGCTGGCGGTACCGGGTGAGGGTTGGGGTCGTCTCACCGGGAGGGGAGCGTTGCTGTGGGACTGGGAGGCTCTGAATCCTGTCACTGGGAGAGGAGCGTTGCTGTGGGACCGGGTGGCACTGGGCGGTCGGTCCTGGCGATAAATTGCCCCTGTGCCCCTCCCGGTAGGAGCATTCTTTGCTTAGGGTTTCTGCCTGACCGGGTTGGCAAATAAGGCTTCTTTTCGTATCACTTCTGAAAATACACGCTTTTAGTAAAATGTGTTGTATGGAAGGGACTTCTGCAGAGTAACACGACATGTATTTCGAGTGTGAGGGTGGCATGTAATCCCTGTGGCTGGCCTGATGCTGTTTAAGGTGTCCTTTGTCACCCAGGCACTTTCCTTCTCAGAGGTTTATAAAAAATGTGGCAATTTTTTTTTCCCTTTGCATCTCATAAGTAAGGAATAAGCCAATAAATTATACTGTATACATTAAAAGAAATTCCAGTTTACTAAGTGATTTAATGGATTACTTGACATCAGTGTTTTGGTTATGTTTTGCTGAATGCAAGATCATAAGAAATTTAATTTTTTTTTTCCTTCCTAACCTCCTCCCCAAAATTTCTTGTAAATCAGAAAGCTATATAATGATTTTTAGTGGTTTTTATCTGTGTTTCTCTTCTGTAGAGCCATATGAATTACTGAGAACCAGCTGGAGTAATGAGTGTTTTCTTTCATACAGCACATCATGATGGCCCATCAGTAGAAAAAAACATTCTGAGGGGAAAAAAAACTGCAAAAGCACCCAAAATGGTACTTGAACATCTCAAGTTCAGTGTGGAAGAGCATGGTGAGACAAGCTGTTGACCCTAATTAGTCATTGTATTTCAGATTGGTTCATACTTTTATAGGTACTACATTCCTTTTAAACTCCACTCTACTAATAATGGATTGTTGAATTGCCCCTTCTGTTGAAGGTTCGTGGATAATGAGCTCTATTAGCAGATGCCAACGAAGACTTCTTCAAGATCTTTTAAGCCTGAGAGCTTGTGGGTTCAAAGACATTCTTCCTTGAAATAAAGTAAAACAAATAATAAAACACAGTAAAACTTGCAGGGCTGAGCAACGTATTTCCTGAGATTCGGAAAACAGGCATCCCTCTGTGGTATTGTTGGGTGACATCTCTTGCTGTAGCAAGGTTTAGGATTCATCTCCCTGTTCCCTAAGAGTTGTGCAGAGATTACTGGAGCATTGTATTGCAGCTGGAAACCGCCATGGGTGTTTATATGGCTTCCCACTACAGACTGTGTGTGGTACAGCATGATGCAAATGGCATGAAGTAAGGGGTGGGATGTCCTGCTCTGGGGTGGAGTGGAGTCAACTCTTGGGCTTTTTTTTATTTGTTTTGTGGTCTTCTGCTGTTTCCTCTCCAGCAGATCCCTGTCCTTGAACTGGGGAGCCCAGAACTGGACAGGGTGCTCCAGATGGGGCCTCACCAGATACAGTGC